>OZ030008.1:72375000-72600000 GCA_964023405.1 Apodemus agrarius
AACCAGACCCCTCCGTCTTGGCATCCACGAGATCTAACAGTTTAGTATTTTAAACATTGACATCCTGTGCTTTGATGGCCAAGTCATATTAAGGCATTCGCTTATCTTCATCTGAGAACAAAACAAAACAAAATAACATGACAAACACAGTATTTTTTGCATTTTAATTAATTTGACTATGGCCCAGCTTGTGAAAGAAGAAGAAAAGTCTTTCTTAAGGGTTGGAAAAAATTGACACCGATGAGTTAATATTGTTTTGTTAAACATTAACTACCATGAGGCATGGCTAATTAATTTAGAGAGCCATTATTATCCATTGTTCATTGAGTTTTATCTTTCCGAATTTTCACTGATGTAGCATGATGTGTTACTAGGAAAAATATTATGATTTTAATTACATTTTGGCATCTCAAAAAGAATATCTCACACTGTTTAACATCTGTAGTCAACAGATGTTTAAACAACTCTCTCAATGACTAGGATTTGGCAAAATGTGTAATTGTTGGAACAGCTTAAAATTAAAAATATACTTCTAGGAACATGATACAGGCAGATGAATTACTACTTGTATGTGTTTTATATTAAGTATTCAAGTATTATATATACTGTCCTTCCTTGAGATGACAAGTTTCAGGAAAAAAGCAAGAATAGCCAAGAGGATTTAAATCACCCCCGGCACCAGATAGACTCCATGAGTAGGACAGTGTAAGCAGTCACAGTCAACTGCAGAAGGGACCAGTTCTGAAGTGCTGTTATCTGGTGTGGTTAACCATAGAGGTTAGCAGAAGAGAAGCTATGAGGAAGTAAGTTACTGGCTTGGATTCTGCTTCTCATATCCTTACACTCCATTCCCCAGAACCTGGTGAAGGGAAATTTTTAATATGCAAAAATCAATTCTGACTTCAGAATAATTGATCACACACTTCTGTTAATTCAGGCAAAGACCAACTTAGATCTCTTTGTGTGTGTGTGTGTGTGTGTGTGTGTGTGTGTGTGCACTTGTGTCCTCACCTGTTTGCCTGTTTTATGAGGTCAGAGAGGAACAATGGTGGTCTAACAAATGTTTGATTGTTTATCATGGTTAGAATGACTTAAATCTAGAGCTACAAAAATTGACTTCAGTAGGAACGCTTAACAATTTATCCCCACTGACACTTCTTGATAGTTGATATGATAATTAACAAAGTAATTCTATGGTTACTTTCCTAGTAAGAACTCCTATTTATTCATTATAAATAGTAAAAGTAAATTGTTTTCTCACAATTTTATACATGTTCATTATGCTCATGTCACTCCCTACACTACTGACATCTCCTAATTTCTTCCCATCCTTACCATCTGTCTTAGTTACATTTCTATTACTGTAATAAAACACCATGAGCAAAAGCAACTCGATTTACTTGGAAAGGTTTATTTGGCTTACAGTCACAGTTCATCATTTAAGGAAGCCAAGGTAGGAACTTAAGGCATGAATCTGGAGTCAGGAACTGAAACAGAGACAACAGAGGGATGCTGCTTCTTGGCTTGCTTCTCATGATTTTCTCAGTTTGCTTTCCTATACAACTCAGGACAACCTTGGCAGGAGCACCACAGTTCACAGCAGGTTGGGTCCTCTCACATCTATTAATCAAGAGTCTACACCCCAGGTTTGCCTACAGGCAAGTTTGATGGGATACATTCTCTCAATTGAGAGTCTCTTGTCCTAGATGACACTAGCTTGTGTCAGTTGAAAAAAAATATATCCAGAACAACATGCTTTTATGAATTCTTGTCTAAGTTTCTATCCCAGCTGGCTGAATGTCCTATAGATTTTAGATGAAACAACGACCACAACATCAACTGTGGTGCAAACTTTCAGCCTGCCAGTTTGCCCTACAGATTTGGACTTTATAGCTCCTATAAATACATGGGCTAGTTCATTAATAGCCCCTCTTTCTGTTCTCCCTCTCTTCCTTTCTATTCCATATGCCTCTCTGGAGAACCTCAAATCAGATACATGTATGTAACATCAGAGATGTTACATTTAGAGATGGTGGTAGGGTATATATCATAGAGAGATACATAGGATAAGGCTAGGAAAAGGACAATGATATGGTCCGTGAAGAAGGAGCAGCAACTTTTCTAAAGACCAGGTGTTCTTGTGCTATGGAGCAGAAAATGGGTCCTATGCTAATACCTGTGTTGGAGAGCAATAGGTACAGGACTGTATGAATTGGTGAGAAATCAGAACAAATGCATAGAAGTCCATTCTTTTCTCCTCTGTGCTGGGGATGTATATTTTCTTTTTCTTTTTCTTTTTTCTTTTTTCTTTTCTTTTCTTTCTTTCTTTCTTTTTTTTTTTTTTGGAATTTGGAGACAGGGTTTCTCTGTGTAGCCCTGGCTGTCTTAGAACTCACTCTGTAGACCAGGCTGGCCTCGAACTCAGAAATCTGCCTGCCTCTGCCTCCCAAGTGCTGGAATTAAAGGTGTGCTCCACCACCGCCCGGCAAGATGTATATTTTCTAATAGAGTGGAAACATCTTTTCAGTATCACTCTGAGAACAGAAGCACCTCAGATTATCTTTGACTATCTCTTAGCATGACCATATCCTAAGCTATTTCTTCTAATCTCTAGGAACTTATTTTCCCTTGCTAAGTACAATGTTTACCAAAGAAATCTAATAAGACTTTCATAAATGGCTGGGAAAATAACTTAGTTTTCAAGAGCACATACGACTCCTTCAGAGGACCTGAGTTCAGCTCCAAGAACCCACATCCGAAGTACCACAATCACCTGGAACTCCATTTTCAACGGGTCTCTGTCTGCTGGTCTCTGCAGACATATGCATGCATGTGGTGTCCACAAACTAATGCAGGCACACACACACACACACACACACACACACACACACACACACACACACAGTGAAATACGTCTTTTGAAAAATTCTAATCCAAGAGACCTTGAAGAATGAGTGGTTGGAAGGCAGAATGAGATCATAGAGGAAAGTGAGAAGGGTCCTTTTCTGAAATAGCACATAGGTGTCCGTTCCTGTCAAGCAAACCACCAGTCACTTAGCTCTTCCTAGGAATATTTTAAAGAGTAAACCAACTTCATGTTTAAGGGTTAGAAATGGCATGTTTGTTTATAGGCAATCCTTCTAGAGAGATCATCATCAGGCCGAGAGGGTAGGATAAACAAATGGATGCTAAAACTGGTGCAATCTGGTAAGCACTAACAGGGGTAGCAAAAACCCACAAAACAAAATCACCACCTGAAAGGATGCATCACTTTTCCTCTTAAAACTCCACCATGTAAAGAATTCTTTGCTTCTCTGAACCTCCAATCCCATTACTTGTTGCAAATTCGAGTCCTTGGTTTTCTTTCTCAAATGCCTTTCATTTGTCTTTGATGATGAGACTTGCTGCATTTGTGGTCTCTTGCTGTGCTGGAGGCCAAGAGCATTACATGCTTGTCCCTTCCCTTTCTTCAGGACACTTAAAGTGCCATCTTATGAGGTCAAGTGTCACCTCACCTCCGGTGTGGTTCTTCCTCTTTCTCCCTGAAAACAATCTTCCCTTAAGCCCAGAAGAAAGGGTCATGGGGAGCTGATGATATAGTAAGAGATCAGGTCTCCCCTTGGTGCCTGGAGTCAAATGGATGAAATTAACCTGTTAGCATGGTGATTTCCTTGTGTGGAAAGGATGTGTGGATTCATTGCCTTCCACTGAGGCATATTTCCCTGACACATTGATGATTTCCAAGCCAATACCAAGGCTGCAGTCACCTCGTGGAATGACGTAGTGGCATTTGTAGACTGTTTTATAGACAAAGCCCCATGAAACCTGCATGTTGATGTGTTGGTCTGTTTAGTGAGCAGAGGGCTGGTGCCCATGTTGCTAGTGATGAAGAGAGTGTTTAGGTCCTGATGCATGGGAAACAATGCAGAGATGGAGATTCAAATGGCATGGCTGATCTGGTGTTGAGTTTGAGTGATTTTAATAAATGTAAACTGTTGATCCCCAGTTGGTTGTACTGTTAGGAGAGGTTTGGGTAATCACTCAGGTAGGATTTGAGATTTCATAACCCTGTTTAGTAGAATTATTGGGGGTGCGTGGGTGTTTTGCTTCCAAATAACTGCAAGACGTTCTTATGCCCTCTTTAGCCTATTATTCTAGCTATTGAATAATAGACAGAGACCTGGTGTTTTCATTGACAAGCTACAAGCCTGAGCTGGGCAAGTTCTGAGCTATCCTAAGCTATTTACCCCTCAGCCATAGGCCATACATTATTTGAATTTAGTCTTGCACTGGTTTGCTCCAGGTGTGTACCCATGGCTAATTCCTTGGTGGGCTGCTCCTCAAGAATCCTCCTGAGCCTTTTGTCTCATGTCCACCTTTTCTCTTACTTTCCTATGATCCTTCTCCTCCTGCTCCTTCTCTTTCTGGTCTCCTGGGGACATCTCTGTCCCACCCTATTCGAACTGGAAGTCCAACCTATTCTTTTCTGCCCAGCTAATTGGCTGACCAGCTCTTCATTAACCAATGAGAAGGTGATGTAGAAGATTGTTTACAAAAACATTAAGACAGGTGATGCTTCACACAAACAACAATAACAAAGTCCAGCCTATTTGTCTTAGCTCATTTAGAAATCTGCATTTGAATGATAAAAATACAACCTTTACACAGTGAAAAAAAACATTGCTCCAACCATCTTGTACTACTTTTAGTTTGTTCCTTCTGATTCTTTCTGGTGGTTGGAGATTTGATCTCTCAGCTTCCTGCTCTGGCTGTAATACCTGTCAGTCATGCCTCCCCACATAATGACCTCTTGTCCCTTTGAACTGTCAGCCCAAATAAAACCTTCCTTTCATAAGTTGTCTTGGTTATGATACTTTTGTCACATAACAGAGTAAGTAACTATTACACTGGACAATATGCTGCACCCTGACAACTTTCTGAATGAAACTTATGAATATAAACCTTATTTCAAAAACTCAGATGCATGATTTTTACATAAAATTAAGTTCAACCTTGATCCTGTAGCTGGTCTCTTCACCTTGTCAGGTGATTAGGAATGGAATGTCAGTCATATTATCATCCCCAGGTATGGGAAAGAGTCTGAGGCTTTTGTTAGCATGTTGGACAAGTCCTATTTTCTTAGTCATTGGCCTTGTCTATAGCATTTACTGCAGAGATGCCCATATCTTCAGAAGACATAACATGTTTTTTTCCACTTCTGATTCCCTGCCAGGAAAGTCACTGGTGAGGCTCCTGAAACCAGCCTACTTGAAGTCATCCCTTGGTGAAGAGAGCGTCTGAACAGTAGCTACAGTTGTGTTGAGTATAGGCTTTTGTAGTAGGATCTGATGATTTTTTTTAATTTCCTCAGTTTCTGTTGTTATATCTCCCTTTTAATTTCTAATTTTGTTAATTTGGATACTGTCTCTGTACCCTTTGGTTAGTCTGCCTAAGGGTTTATCTATATTGTTGATTTTCTCAAAGAACCAGCTCCTGGTTTTGTTGATCTTTGTATGGGTCTCTTTGTTTCCACTTGATTGATTTGAGCCCTGAGTTTGATGATTTCCTGTCTTCTACTCCTCCTGGATAAATTAGCTTCTTTTTGTTCCAGAGCGTTCAGGTGTGCCTTTAAGCTGCTAGTGTATGATCTCTCCCATTTCTTTTTGGAGGCACTCAGGGCTCTTAGCACTGCTTTCATTGTGTCCCATAGATTTGGGCATGTTGTGCCTTCATTTTCATTAAATTCTAAAAAAGTCTTTGATTCCTTTCTTTATTTCTTCTTTGGCCAAGGTATCATTGAGTAGAGTATTGTTCAGCCTCCATATGTATGTGGGCTTTCTGTTGTTTTTGTTGCTATTGAAGACCACTCTTACTCCATAGTTATCTGATAAGAGGCATGGGATTAGTGCGATCTTCTTATATTTGTTGAGGTCTGTCTTGTGACCAATTATATGGAGAATATGGAGGAAATGGACAATTTCATAGACAGATACCAAATACCAAAATTAGCTCAGGATCAAATAGATCATCTAAACAGTCCCATAATCCCTAAAGAAATAGAAGTGGTCATAGAAAGTCTTCCAACCAAAAAAAGCACAGGACCAGATGGTTTTAGTGCAGAATTCTATCAGACCTTCAAAGGAGACCTAACACCAATGCTCTTCAAACTATTCCACAAAATAGAAACAGAAGGAACACTACCCAACTCGTTCTACAAAGCCACAATTACACTGATAGCAAAACCTCACAAAGATCCAACAAAGAAAACTTCAGACCAATTTCCTTTATGAACATCAATGCAAAAGTACTCAACAAAATTCTTGCCAATCAAATCCAAGAACACATCAAAATGATCATTCACCATGATCAAGTAGGCTTCATCCCAGGGATGCAGGGATGGTTCAATATATGGAAATCCATCAGTGTAATCCACTACATAAACAAACTCAAAGAAAAAAAAACTACACGGTCATCTCATTAGATATTGAAAAAGCATTTGACAAAATTCAGCATCTTTTTATGCTAAAAGTCTTGGAAAGAACAGGAATTCAAGGCCCATACCTAAACATAGTAAAAGCAATATACAGCAAACCGGTAGCCAACATCAAACTAAATGGAGAGAAACTTGAAGCAATCCCACTAAAATCAGGGACTAGACAAGGCTGCCCTCTCTCTCCATATCTTTCCAATATAGTACTTGAGGTATGAGATAGAGCAATTAGACAACATAAGGAGATCAAAGGGATACAAATTGAAAAGGAAGAAGTCAAACTATCATTATTTGCAGATGATATGATAATATACTTAAGTAACCCAAAAAACTCCACCAGAGAACTCCTACAGCTGATAAACAACTTCAGCAAAGTGGCTGGTTATAAAATTAACTCAAGCAAATCAGTAGCCTTCCTATACACAAATGATAAACAGGCTGAGAAAGAAATTAGGGAAATGACACCCTTCACAATAGCCACAAACAATATAAAGTATCTTGGGGGTGACTCTAACCAAACAAGTGAAAGATCTGTACGACAAGAACTTCAGGTCTCTGAAGAAGGAAATTGAAGACCTCAGAAAATGGAAAAATCTTCCACGCTCGTGGATTGGCAGGATTAATATAGTTAAAATGGCCATCTTGCCAAAAGCAATATACAGATTCAATGTAATCCCCATCAAAATACCAACTCAATTCTTCATAGAGCTAGAAAGAACAATTTTCAAATTCATCTGAAATAACAAAAAACCCAGGATAGCTAAAACTATTCTCAACAGTAAAATATTTCTGGGGGGAATCAGTATCCCAAACTTTAAGCAATACTACAGAGCAATAGTGTTAAAAACTGCATGGTATTGGCACAGTGACAGGCAGATGGATCAATGGAATAGGATTGAAGACCCAGAAATGAACCCCACACCTATGGCCACTTGATCTTTGACAAAGGAGCTGGAAACTTGCAGTGGAAAAAAGATAGCCTTTTCAACAAATGATGCTGGTTCAATTGGAGGTCAGCATGCAGAAGAATGCGAATTGTTCCATTCTTATCTCCTTGTACCAAGCTCAACTCCAAGTGGATCAAGAACCTCCACATAAAGCCAGACACACTGAAACTAACAGAAAAGAAACTGGGGAAGACCCTTGAGGACATCAGCACAGGGGGAAAGTTCATGAACAGAACACCAATAGCTTATGCTATAAGATCAAGAATTGACAAATGGGACCTCATAAAATTACAAAGTATCTTTAAGGCAAAGGACACCATCAAAAGGACAAATCGGCAACCAATAAATTGGGGAAATATCTCCACCAATCCTACATCTGAGAGAGGGCTAGTATCCAATATATACAAAGAATTCAAGAAGTTAGACCCCAGAAAACCAAATAAACCTATTAAAAATGGGGTACAGAGCTAAACAAAGAATTTTCACCTGAAGAACTTTAGTGGGCTGAGAAGCACCTTAAGAAATGCTCAACATCATTAGTCATTAGGGAAATGCAAATCAAAACAACCCTGCGATTTCACCTCACACCAGTCAGAATGGCTAAGGTTAAAAACTCATGAAACAGCAGGTGTTGGTGAGGATGTGGAGAAGGAGGAACACTCCTCCACTGCTGGTGGGATTGCAAGCTGGTACAATTACTTTGGAAATTAGTCTGGTGGTTCCTCAGAAAACTGGGCATGACACTTCCGGAGGACCCTGCTATACCACTCCTGGACATATACCCAGAGGATTCCCCAGCATGTAATAAGGATACATGCTCCACTATGTTCATAGCAGCCCTATTTATAATAGCCAGAAGCTGGAAGGAGCCCAGATCTCCTTCAACGGAGGAATGAGTACAAAAAAAAATGTGGTATATATACACAATGGAGTACTATTTAGTTATTAGAAACAATGAATTCATGAAATTCTTAGACAAATGGATGGAGCTGGAGAACATCATCCTAAGTAAGGTAACCCAGTCTCAAAAGAACACACATGGTATGCAATCATTGATAAGCGGATATTAGCCTAGAAACTTGGAATACCCAAGACACGATCCACATATCAAATGATGTCCAAGAAGAAGGAAGGAGTGGCCCCTGTTTCTGGAAAGGCTCAGTGAAGCAGTGCAGGGGAATACTAGAACAGGGAAGTGGGAAGGGGTGGATGGAGGAACAGGGGAGAGAAGAGGGCTTATGTGACTTTTGGGGAGCGGGGAGCCAGGAAATGGGAAATCATTTGAGATGTAAATGAAGAATATATCGAGTCAAAAAAAAAAAAAAGAAGAAGAAGACAAAAACCAACCAACCAACCAAACAAACAAACAAACAAAAAAGCCTAGTAGCTCCATTTCACACACTGCCTCCTCTTGCCAGCATCTCCAGGATGCTGTATACCATCTCCTCAAGGGGGATCGATTTTATGGAATTCAAGACTATATTTAGAGTGTTTTAGCAACAACTTTGGCTTCTGGGCCCAGGACAAACCTTCGCATTATGGTGAAGGGCCACATAAAGCCTGATCATCTGCCTACAATAGAAAGAAGGAAAATGCAGAGTATAAATGCAAGTTAATATCCAGAAACTATACCAACACATACTGTTGTCAGGTTCACGATTATCTTTCTCTTATTTTCTTGTGCCTACTATTCCAAATAGCTATCTATACACAAGCTACTAGTTTAGGCAAAAGAGGATCATACTATGCAAATATATTTGCAACTTGTTTTTTTTTTCTTCCACTTAGCTTAGCATGGGTGGTATTGTATATTATTCTTATTCTATTCAGTGACATTGCATATTGCTTCCTTGATGAATAGTGTTTCTGTTGTTTTGTCCTTACAAGCAATGCTGTATTGTGTACATATGCATATGAATACCCTTGTGTATTTTTCTATCATTGCCTTCTAGAAGTGCGATAGATAATATTTACTTACTACACTGTTGGAGCTCAAACATAGGGCCTTGTGCATGCAAAAGAAATGCTCTGCTACTGAGATGCACTCTCAGGTCAGAGTGATTTCGTCTGCCTATTTGTTGTTTTTACTTGTTTGCTTGAGACAGAGCCTTATTGTGTAACACAGCCTGGCTTTGAACTCCTGATCTTTCTTTCTCTGCCTCCAGAGAGAGAGGATTGCAAATATGTGCCGCCATACCTGTCACCAACAGATGATGAATTTTTAATAATCAGTACTATAGCTGAGAAAAAAAGAGAGTGTATTTTTCAGAAAGATAAATCTGTATTATGACAATAGTTGACTAAAGGAAAATGTAATTAGAGCAGCCAATAAAGACAATATTTTAATACTCCACACATGGAAGAATAAAGGAAATAGTCAAAAGAATAAAAAGATAATTTCAAATTATCTTTAATAATTTAATGCAAAACTATTAATACAAAAATATGTTTTAAGAAGATTTTGAGACCAGGAGTCATATTTATCATTATAAAGTACTACAGTAACAATTGGATCTTTGGGAATTATGTCAACTTAAACCATGAAGTCTCAGAGTCTGAGGTGATTCCCTTCCTCAATACCTAGTTAGGGGGAAGGATGTGGTTAAGTACTGAAAACTACATTGATATGTTTTTTAATGAAACCAAGGATATGTTTTGCAGAGCACAAGATGGTGTGGTGCAAGGGGTTGCCTCAGTGGGCCCACGCTGAGACATGCCCCCCAACAGCAAGTACTAGTGGGGAAGAGTATAGAATAGAGTTTATTTGGGGGCTTGTGAAGGGGTGTTGAGAAGGGAATAGAAGCAGAGAAAGAGGACAAAGAAGGACAGAGGAGGAGAAGGAAAGGGAAGGCAAGAGGAGAAGGGGGAGAGGAAGGGAAGAAAGGGGGAGGGGAAGGGAGTGGAGAGGAGAGAAGAGGAGAGGAGAGGAGTGGCTGGCATCTTGTGGAAAGAGATGGGGAGGGGAAAGAGGACAGAAAGGTGAGAGAGAGGGGGAAGGAAAGAGAGTGAGAGATAGGAGAGAGAGGAGAGAGGAGGGAGGGAGAGAGGGGGAAGAGAGAGGGATAGGAAAAGGGAGAGGAAGAGGGAGAGGGAGAGGGAGAAAGGGAGGAGAGAGAGAGAGAGAGAGAGAGAGAGAGAGAGAGAGAGAGAGAGAGAGAGAGAGAGAAACTCCTTTTATAGCAAGCCAAGCCTACCTGGCTATTGCTAGGTAACTACTGGGTGAAGTGTAGACTCTTTTAAAGCACTTCTCACAGAACCTCAACTGTGCCTCCCTTCATTCTCCACCTTGAGAGTAAACGTTAAACAACAACAAAATTTTAAACATTCAGCAGAATTCTCAACATTAAACTGTAAGAGTTTCCTATTAACCTTAGTGGCCTTGAGTTGGTTAACACATGCTGGTTTTCAGGACAAATGGATTCCAGAGATGAGTTTCTCAAGGTTCCCGTTTGTACATATTTAATAAAGATCACGGAGATGATGCAGAAATTACCCTAGTCCTCTCTGCAATCTGCCTCAGAGAGTAGGGCTGTTAGTAAACGGAGGCACCAGGAGCCTGAGTTGTCCAATTATCACCTAAGGGACATCACCTAAGGACATCACAATGGTAGGATCATTATACAATAGAGACTGGAAAGACAAATGCTCTCCGAGGACCGTCCTGCAGTAAGGAAAGGGAGGTTGGTCTAGCAGGTCAGATTCTTTATTCCTAGACTCCTCTGTAACATAATTTCCTGATAGATACAGAAGCCCAATAAGCAACTGTGCTTTGGTTTTTCTTTGGAAGAGGAAGTAGAGGAAAAGATCCTGACTGGGAAGTGAGGATCTCCTCTTCCACCTCAGCCCTGCAGGGAGCACCTTGCTGGAGAAGGTTTGAGTGAAGTTTTATGGTGAAGAAGCTGAGGAATGCTTCTAGGGCAGAATTACTTGGTTATTATTTTGATATAAATTAGATCTCGAGGTTGCATCAAGTCTGAGTCATTCACGGGCAGTTGGTGGTTGAAGTCAGTAGTTATACTCAATGGAATAACATTTCTTTTAAACTGGTCCTTATTTCTCAAACACCATAAGTAGAAGGTCATAGAGGGGTCATTTGGGCTTTGGAGTCTGATAGAATATGAAGATCCAGGAGAGTATCTTAGAAAAAATAATAATTTTCCTTTTATTAAATAACTCGAACTTGGAATTAACTGCATTGAGGAAAAAAAAAAAACAAGGAAGGGAAGGTTTTGCTAACGATTATATCTAGTGCCCCTAAATTCTGTTTGTCTACTTAATGGCTTCAATATAACTACACTTAAGAGTTATACATGGTCTCTGAGTCCATAAATGGGCCATGTGCCAGGCTGGTAAATAGTGTCTGTCTGTGGGCGCATGTCAAACTTAAGGCTATGTTGACCCCGTTATGCCTTTTCAGCATCCTACTTATCCTCTTGCTAGGATCAGACACTGGAACAAGCATTCAAATTTAAGAGGTTTCAATATAGAAAGTGCAAGGCCAGGATGGAACAAGGAAGTGATGCCGTGCAAGGTGGTGGCCTATATAAGATGGATTACCAAGCCAGCTGTCAACGAGCTTAATCACCAAGGGCAATGCTAGGAAACGCATGCCTCAACCTGAAGGGGAAGGGAGATGAGGTGTTTATGCTCCAACTCCCATCAACACACCCAAGTGCTCTAATGTGCTAATTGCCAGCATATCTAGGCTACCATGCACAGGCAAATCTATCTCCACTGCTTAAAGGGAAACATCAAGTCAACAGCTTGAGAAGGGGTCTCCAGATAAGACATAGCTCCAGTGGTGGCTGTTGTGTGACCTTCACGTCTGACTTAGCCTACTCTTCTGCACCTTTGTTTATCTTGTCCTTTTTCCTTTTATTTTTTCTGATTCATTTGTAAGCCATGGCTTCTGGCAATGTGTGCTGTGTCTCTGTTACTTGCTATCTGACTGACTTTGGGCATATTGCTTAAATCATTCTGTGCCCAGTTTCCACATTTTTAAAGAGACACACATGATACATCAGTTGCTTTTCTATTGCTGTGTTACAATGCCATGACCAAGGCAACTTATAAAAGAAAATGCAGCATTGGGCTTCTGGGTCCTGGAGTTATGATGGTTGAAAGAAGGCATGGTACCAGAGACAGTCTTTTCTAACCTTAAAACATGTAGCCAGTGACACACTTCCTCCAACAAGGTCATACTTCCTAATTCTTTCCAAACACTTCTACCAACTGAGTCAACACGTACGAGCTTATGGTGCTCATTCTTATTTAAACCACCACACACGCTGATTATTGTCTCACAGTTGTCAGGATTATAGCAGTGCCCAACACTTAGTGAGACTTCAATAACTACTACAATAGTTATTACACGTCTACCCTTCAGTAGCCACTTTGAGTGACAAATTTTTGAAGAATTCTTCCCAAGGCTTTTAGGTTGGGTAGGGTGAGATCTCCAAGCATCACTCTGACTTACTGAGGCCTAGAGTCGCTGAGGTTAATGTAGGGCTTGGCCTGCCACTTTGTGGACAGTTCACTAGCCACTGCCCTGATTCCAAGCATTTTCAGATGATGTTTGTTTGTTTGTTTGTTTGTTTTAACCTTATCCTGAGTAAGATGCAGGCTTTTACCAAATAAGCATGCTTTTGTGTAACATGATATGTATGTGTACATGCAGCTGTTTGTATGTGGGGACTACACATGCATGTGGAGGACAGAGAATGGTATCTCTAAGGTACCATGCTGGTTTTTCATATAGTGTTTCACTGGCCTGTAACTCATGAAGTGGCTCAGCTAAGTGGCCAGTGAGACCCAGGGATCCACTCACCGCTGCCTCTCTAGTACCGGTAAGAAGTATGTGGCTCTTTGCACATGGTATCTAGGAATCAAACTCAAGTCCTCCTGCTTGCAAATAAAGCTTTTCACCAACTGAGCCATCTTCTTAGTCCCTAAACATCCTTTATTGGATAATCACTCTGTCCTTTTTGAAGTTTGTACACAAGCCACTCTGTGATGTTTTGGAAATAAGGTTGGAGCTGTCATAACACTATTTATGTTTCATCTTGTCTACTTGTATTTTTTGAAAGGAAGCTACTAATAAGTAGTGAATTCTGCTATTAAAATTGACAATGTGTGGTTTAGATCTCAGAGTGTCGGGTAACTTGGAAATAGTTCTCAGTTCTTCTTCAAGGAGAAAACATTCTTGAGGTACCTTGCCCATGCTGTAGGTCTCATTTTCTGCCCTTCTGGCATAGTCCCAGGAACAGCTCTGATCACTCTACAGGGGATCTGCCCCTGCAGTAAGTACTAGGAGCCAGGAGCAGATTCTGCTCAGTTGAGGCCAATCTCATTGGAATAAGATCAAACAAAAGCAGGCAGACTGGTGGGGAGGGGTCCCAAATACAAAGGGCGAAAAGAACACTGTTGAGCATGTTGAACAGCATTCCTAGGGCCAAGGCAAAGAAGCCAAATCAGATATGAGAAGACAACAGGTCAAACAACACAAAGATAGCAATTGGGCAGTTTGGGCATGGAGTAAGAAGGCTGCGGATGGAAGGACCTATGGCAGAGGTGTAATCACACTCAGGGCTTTACTTTTTGCTAAATGACATTTCTTCGGTGTGATTAACCAGGGATGGGCATCTCAAAATCGAGATACAGGACAAGGGGACACTGAGAAAAGCCAAGTCCAGCCCTGAATGTCACATGTAGCTGTTGCAGTGGTAGAGGCAAAGGCACTGATCACAAATCAAGGCCCGAAGCAGGGTTTAGCCAGGTATAAACATTGCCTTTATCATTTTTGGTTAAAGATAGTTAGAACATTTCATTACATTAGCTTGCTCGTATCATTAATCCAGAAAAAAAAAAAGATTTTTTTAAAAATATCATTTAAAAAAAAGCATTGTGAATCTTAAGTTCTTTGACTTTGCTAACTGCAAGAATTTGAGCAATTTATACAAGCAACATGCTGTGGAATTCTCCTCTACCTTGAGAGCAGAAACAGCCATAATCATGAGACCCTCACAAGACTGGGCCCATCAACATTCTTTTGTGGAAGCTTGAGAAGTTAGTAGGCGCAGCAGGACTCTTCCTCCCCTGAGGTTACCTAAGTGATTAACAGCCACTGGAGGGCTGGAGCGAGGGGAGACTCCCCTTTGGTGGCACTGCTGCCTGAAAATTGCCTCGGCTCTTGTATGTAACCCCAATTAAACTAATTGTATCACCCAACTGGACGTGGATGAAATAATTTCCTTTTGACCTGTCATTTGTACTTTACTTGGGAATAAATAGACATTTGTTCAGGCCTCTCCAGGAAAAGTCACACAGTAGAACTTTTCTCCAGGAAAGTTTACATCATGCAATATAAATAACATCCCAGAGCTATTGTGAGAATCATTATGTTGATAGGGTGTCAGGTATAGTTCTAGGGACTTTCACACACTTGGTTTTATTTTGTATAGCCACTGTACAGAGTAAGTATGGTTCTCATTTTGCATAGATACATCGAATAACTTATCCATGCCCCACAGTCTGAGAAAATATATAAGTCACTCGTGGGCTATAGTGGGTGTTTAACGAATGTGGACTTTGTCCTTCTCTCCATACGGTGACCATAGATGATTTTTTTCATTCAATTGTCTGATTATTGAAGATAAAACCCTTAATGGAGTCATTCGTCTTTACTGAGCTGGGTTCATTTAGCTTTCATCACGATCTTTGTGAGTGTGATAGCCTCTTACTCCACAGAGGCTTTTACCTTACTGTAATGTGTTGATGTCCTCTGCCACCAGTGTTTCCCAAGGGACCTCTATCTGCATTTGTATGTAGCTGTTTCTGGTGACATTTCCTCCTTACCTGATTCCCAAGATAATTTTTTATTCTCTTTTGAACAGCCTGAGAGATAATGTCAAAAATGAATCAATCTCTTGACAAGCATTGTAAGTAAAAATCCCTCGGCTTTGCACGAGAGATCAGTCTATTATCCAGTTGTCATGGAAGTTGAGGGGCCCCAAAGAAGTGAACCAGAACGTTAGAACAAGCACTTGTTTTTATATAAGATCTCATGCAAAGGAAGGGTGGGTGGTGCCTTAACCTTATAGAATCTGAGTTCTAGTTTGGGAATACACAAGTAGAGAGATGTTGTCCCATGGAACCACTGGGAACTCCGGGTGGAACATGGGAGTCTTTGATCGATGTACATTGGAGCCCTTCTAGAGAGCAGTTGCAGAAACCATCCCTTCCCTCATTACAGAGTTCCGTGTAAAGGAAGTCAATGATGCCTTACAGAGGCTCTCAACATACTAGTGCTGCGACCCTTTAAGACAGTTCCTCTTGTAGTGAACCCCAATCATAAAATTATTTTCGTTGCTACTTTAAAACTGTAATTTTGCTACTGTTATGAATTGTAATGTAAATATCTGATATGCAGGATACCTGATATCTAACCCCTGGGAAAGGGCCCTTTGACCTTAAAGGGGTCTTGAGCCACAGGTTGAGAATGACTGAAGCATCAGAGGTTTAAACGAGTTTCCAAAGAGGTTTTAAGGCTGGATTCTTGTGATCTTCTCCTCCCTCAAAATACAGCCAGCATCTGTGGACCGAATGCAGCTCGTTCAGGGTTTGCCTTCTAAGGGACTGTGGTGGTTTGATAGGTACACAGATTTGAACACTTGGTTTCCTGTCTCCTGTTGGTGGTGCTGTTTGTGGACGTCACTAAACGTTATGTAGTATACGTAGCACTGAGCAGGAAGCACAGCCCTGGGGACAGGCCTGAAGAGCTTCCGGTTCACTCTTGGTTCACTATACATAACTGAGATATGACCTCTCTGCTTCCTGCTCTGACCACCTGCACTCATGCCTTCCTATCCTTTACAAACTCTCCCTTGGAGACATCACAGTATTTGTAAAAACTTTTAAATTGGTTGCAACATTTTAGATGAGACTTCCCTGAAACTCCAGATTTCTGGCTCCTTTTGAAATTAATTTTTGATAAGCCCTGGACAGTATTTCCATAGGCTAAAAGGGACTGAATTTAAAGCTCATCTTCTAATGAGACAGATGGTAGCCTGTGAACAGCCAAGGTCTGCCATGTGATACCATGCTCACCTAGGCCTCTGTCCAGTCTCCCGGGACAAGAACAATAGGACAAAGGCTTACAGGCTAGCCTAGTTTATAGTGGAAAAGCAAAGGACACTATAACTATCGTGGTTTTACATTATTATTCCAGTTTTGCAGAAAGAAAAGCAGGAAGTCAGGGGAATAAACTGATGATATATACATGGTTGGTAAGAAGTAGCACCATACATTGAGGCTGGGCCTCTTTAGTTCCAAGTTGTTGGACGGTAAAATCCAATTCTGTTTTTCTATGCTCTGGTCTGACCTGTCATCTCTATCTGTAAGTGGTTCACACCCACATTTTTCTGTATCCTTAGGGCACTTAATAACCTGTCAGATACCTCATAGCTAATATTGTATCAGTCACCATTTGTGACACCAGGAGAATCCAACCAGAGCCTTGTCTCTTTACCCTATGTGTTGGCACCCACTCTGATCTCTGAATCCCTAATCAGAATGTAGGCAGTGATATTCAAATGGAATAGGAGAAACTTCTTTGTATATCACCAAGGTTACCATTTGCATGAAGGGAAGAGAGAGAGGTCGGATGACTCTCAGTCCGGTAATTCAGCAGCCATCTGCACTCACATCACTGGCCTGCATTTTCAGCTTCATTAAATTCTTTCAGGTCATCTGGTCCCAATCTCTGCGGTTGCCTGAGTGCATATTTATGTCCCCTGAGTTATCGCCGCCGCCGTTTCTAACCTGTGCTTTACTGCTCTCACTTCCTCCCCACCTTTAATTGCTCTTGCAGTTCTTCTGTTATTATTTTTAAAAGTTTCCCTTTTCCCAATTATTTCTGAGGGCCCACAGAGGTGGCTCCATGGTTCCCAGATATTTTGCCCTCTGGGTTTCTATATAGCATCCTCCTCATTCTGCCAAGACTCCTTGGCAACTTTTGCTAGGACTACAGTGTTCTAGATGAAACCACTGTCAAGAGGGATTAAGGTCATATGGGTTCCACACAATGGAGGGTAGAGTAGATGTTCGGTGCTTAGCACAGAACGTCTTTCCCCTTGTGTATCCTCTTCTCTTGCTCTGCAGGATAAAGAGACAATGCAGTGGGGAGCATGGCTGAGAGGTACAATGCTGCATTGGAGGTTGGTCACTCCTCTGATGATGAACACTTTGTTGCCACATGCAGACCGGATGACAGTGGCCCTCCCCTATAGGGCTCTCCCAGATGACTCTTTACTCCCATGCTCACATCCTTTCCTATCATGTCTGCACTGAGTGTGACGGGTCTCAGGGGTGAATGCTGTTCAGAGTCAAGTTAGAATCCCCGGACTCTTAGGACACAGCACTTTGTGTAGTTGTGTGTCCCCAAAGCCCAGATCATCTGACATAGGCTGACCACACAAGCACACCTCAGATACAGAATGGGTGCTTGCCATTCAGCTGCAGGGTTCTCTTTACTAAAGAAGCAAGCCTTGTGCCTCCAGGTTTCAACTCCGGAGAAATATGGGCAGAGGAACACACTTACACACTCCCTCAGACACAGTTGCAGTCCCTGGGATGGCCTCAGCAACCAGGAGGAAACAGAAGTAGAATCCAAGGACAAGGATATAACCACGTCTTCAGAACAGACCAAGATCTTAAACTTTGCCTGGCTTCCGTTTTCCTTTTCAGACTGCCTTCCTTCTTTCAACCTGCAGACAGCTTCTCTTTGCCCCCCTTACTTAAAGTGGCACACACCTGCCTGATTGTTCTGTTTAAATTCAATAGTTTCAGAATTTTGTAAGACTTGTCGTATTTGTTCCAATCTCAAATTTCCCAGTAGGGAGACTCTTACTGCTTTCGCATCTGGTTAGGCATGGCAGAGCTCATCTCCCATCTAGTCAGCTCTGCCGATCCACCGAATCTGACGGATGGATTAGAAAGGCTACAGAGAAGCCCAGTGTGTACAGGACAGTTTCACAAAAATCTGTTTTATCTTATCATAGATTCTCTTCAACTCATAGCCCCTTGTACCTTTGAGAAGAGAAGGAGGAAAACTCAGGATAGGTGTTGAAGTGTAGCAGGTAGTTGTTGATTCTTTACCGAGTATGATCTTTGTACCAAATACTGGTTTAAATATAAAGGAATGAGTCTACCTATCATATGCAGCAAGATCATACCATTGCATACTGCCATTATAAGTCTTGTAGAACAGTGAAGATGTCAGGCTTGAGCAGCTGGCTGGCCCAATATTTATGTAGAGATGAGAGTTCTAATCAAAACCAATGCTATATGCTGCACCTCAGTTTCCTTATCTAGAGCTGGAAATGAAGATGCCTATCCTATTTTAAATGTTTCAGTTTAGAGCATGCATTTGGGCTTCCCTACCTTATCCAAGCACTTTTGCTCTTCTTATTTACACTGAACTCAGATGAACAGTTTTGAAAAAGTGATAAGAAGCAGGGTCTGAAGGTAGCAAAGCTGGACTGGAACACCGCATCTGTATTAAGCCCATTCCTTGAAATAAAAACAACTGCTTTTATAATTCTTCATCAGTCTCCTCGTTTGTGTTGATGGCAATGCACGCCTGTTCTAAAGATTAAAGATAATGCACGTTAAATGTTCTAGAAACTTGGAGGCCTTGCACATTTGGAAGGGATTAATACTATGGCAGAAAGTCCCGGAATGAACTCTTGGCCTGTGTCTGGCTCTCAGGTTGTTTTAGAAAGTTGGTTGTTTGCTCAGTATTTTCGTACTCTCAGTTTGTGGTAGCAAGTGTTTACCTTCCTTTCCTTTTAGGTGGCAGTAGTTCTGAGCTTAGGGTGTGTTTTTTAAGCTTCTTTACAGGGCTAAAAGGTGATGGATGCCAACCAAATGCTAGATATACAGATAAAGTTAGCTTTTCTTTGTATCTGTCTTTCAGAGTTTTTGTTGCAGTTTTTATTTCAGTATTGTGGCGATGTCCTAACAATGGTGGTAAAGCCTTTGAAAAATTGTGAAAACCCCTCTGTAGGTACCCCTATGATGAGCGTCATGCAAATTCATGAGTATGGATGTAAATAAGAATAGTCTAAGCAAATATCCTTTTATTTCTGCTTTGTTCTTTACATTTGGCAACTGTATCCTCTATAGCTCATATTTCTGCATCCTGTGGGGCCTCGAGGCACATCTTGAGATATCAAAGAAGAAGAAAAAACATACAGCAACATAGAATCACGAACTGTTAGAGCTTAAAGATCATTATGTTCAGCCCTGTCATGTTATGGATGAGGAGATGTCTAAGGGACATGAGGTGGCTTGCCTAAGGTCACACAGACAAACAGTAATCTTTTCCTAATGAGAACTTTCCCTCTGAAATATTTTGATGTCTTCAGTGCTGTTGACATTTCCTTGGAAAGAGAACAATTTTTGAAATGAAATATTTTCTTCCAAGAGACAATGCAGCAGATCTTGGCCTTGAGAATGGATAGAGCTTGTAGAAATAAACCAGCAGAAGGGCATTAGCAAAAGCCTTCCTACCCAAGCCAGTATGGCTTGGTAGTTCAGTACAAATGCATCGTCTAGAAAGCAGCAAAGATTCACTGGGGCAGGTGGGTCCCTTCAAATGAAATTATTACGCCATTGTAGTCAGTATTCATTTTCTGATTATTTCCTGACACCAGTGTGCCCAGTTTTATGCGGAAATTAATTCACATGTACAAATAATTACCATGTATACAGCAGAGGCAGCATAGCACAGTGGTTAAGAACTGTGGCTGTGAAGTCAGCATACTTTTTATCTATAAGGTTTAGCAAATGCCTTTTTAAAGAGAAAGATGTATTAGTTCATTTTATGTGTCTGTGTGTAAGCCTGAGTGCATACATGTGCATCTTGTGCATGCAGATGTCAGCAGAGGCTAGACGAGATCATCAAATTTCCTGCAACTAGAGTCCCAGGCCACAGTGAGCTGCTTGTTATCCATGCTCTTGATTGCCGAGCTTCCTATCCAGGCTCTTGAATAAGACTTTAAAGCCCTTTATAGTTCAGTTTCCTTATGGATCAATTGGGAGCTTACTAATAGTTGTAATGAATGTCAGGAGTTTAATAAGGATCAGGATCTGATAGTATCTGACCTGCAGTCAAGACTATACTAACTGTTATTTTACATGTAATCTTATAGGGTCAGACCCTAGTCCCATGGTGTAGGTATCATTGTAAACTGAGGGTCAGAAATGGAAGACTGTTTCTCAATTAGGGTATCAAAGATGCCCCCAGAAAGAGAAGGAAATTTCCCTGAGTCATGAATGGTTTATTTATGTAGGAGTATGAAAGTCCACATGTTGATGAGAAGCAGATAGGGGTTGGTTCAGTAGCTGGAGCCCCTGGGGCATATGTAGGACTGCAGTGTCTGCTGAGGTCTGAAGCCCTAGCCTAACACATCAGATTGGTCTTAAATACCAGACAGGATGTACATACCAAAGGTCAAGTCCCCGGAATGGCTCATAAAATGATCAAATGACAAAAGGAATAGAGTAAAACTTAAGATCTGAGACTGAGATATGTGGATTATTTTTCAGTACGGATCAGTAAAATAATCATTTTATGTACCTGCTTGGTTTCCTTTTGACAAAAGTCACATCAGTATACAGAAAACAAACAAACAAAAACAAACTCAGAACGTTTTGTTTAAAATCACCATTGGGGATTATTTTGAAAACACTGTGTTTAAGAGTTCAAGCAGTTTTTGTGAAATGTGATGTACTTTACATATTTAAACTAAAATATAATTAGAGACTTTTTTTTCTTCAACTGGGTAAATAGGTTCATAATTTGAACTTTACCTGTGAATTCTTCTTCTTTTTCCTCTCCTCTCCTTTATTGGTTGACTTGTCTTTACCAGGCAACTGATGTTTGCTTTTCTTTAGTTCTGACTTCTTCATACTTTAATTTTTCCTTTATGTGTAGGTTCACATTCACTCATCCAGGCTCCTAATAACCATTTGGCAGGGTTAAAGGAGGTGGTAGAGATGACTTAGTGCAACATTCATCTCATCATTGAGAATGCTGAAGCTCTGAGGGAATGGGATTGCTTTCAGGAATGCAGTACCAGTCAAAGGCAGAACATGTGATTCGATTTTTAAGGCATTATCTGAATGCTTACGTAATCCATGCTTTGGAGAAGAGCTTAGCTTCTAAGAAATGGCTCAGAGGTCCTCAACATTACTCTCATGTACTCGTTCAAGACCTCAAATCCATGAAGTATTTCGATGCCAAAGGTGACCTTAAGATGTTAAAATCTAGCAACTTTCTTGCTGTGGCATGAATGTGTCTCCCCAAAAATCAATGTGTTAATATTTGAGTTTTGGAAGGCAGAATATTTGGGAGGGTTGGGGTCATGGGGGCTCTGAATTAATGAATGCTGCCATAAAGGGGTGTGCCAGGGCAAGTTTGATCCCCTTTTACCTTCTGTCTCTTTGTCATGTGAAGATACAATGTGCCTTACTTCTGGGAGATACAGTATCAATGCACTGTCTTAGATCTGGAGAACAGCCCTCAACAGTGAGCTGAACCTACTGGGGCCTTGATCTTACATCTCCCTGTCTCCAGCACTGTTGGAAATAAATTTCTGTAGTTTGTAAATTTTGGTCTTGAATCTTCTGTTACAGTAGCACAAATATACTACAGAAACCAAGGCTGAAAGAAATGATGGGACTTGCCCAGTTTACATGGTTGGAGAGGGTCAGAGCAAGGTCAAGAATTCCTGTCGACTGACTCCTAGGACCATGTTTTCTCCGTGCACATGTTTATCCTCATTTCCCAAAGTCTCCATTTCAAGAATCCATCTCTTTACAGTCACATACACTGAAAGGAATTCTACTTCACAATGCCTGGAAGAATGTCAAGTGGAATGTATCCAAACCAAGAAGAAACCAACTGCTTAGTTCCTCTGTTCAGGTTGGTGTGTAGTAGTGGTGGAGATGGAATTCAGCATCAGTAAGTTCTTAATTGTTTTATTCCCACAAAGCCCTGTCACTATTTTGGTGAAACCGGAGCCCCCAAATAGTGAATGTAGAGTTGAAATCCTGTTGAAGCAAAACCCAATCCTACTAAATCCAAGGCCACCTATTTGCACTGCATTTTGGAACTATCTTGTTCTCCCCAGTTATAAAGAAGAAACACATCTGAAACCTCAGTGGCCAGACTGTGTGATGTTTATGTGTAAATGTATATACATTTGTGTGAAAGCATGATGCAACTTATTAGAAAAATTCCAAAAGGCATCCACAGGGCTTCTCCCTATTATCTGCTCTTTCTCATCTGTCATGGATTAGATTCAGAGAATAATAGTAGTGCAAATTTCAAACAAAACAAAACAAAAAACAAAACAAAAACCTTCTATGTATTTTAATCTTGCTTGTCTGGCAAAATTGCTTGAGAGTTTTCAAAATAATATTGATTAATGGGCTCTGCTTCATTTGATTTGGAGTAGGGTCTAGACATCATGTTTTTGTGTTCTTTTTTTTCATTTTTTATTCTATATTCTTTGTTTACATTCCAAAGGCTTTCCCCTTTTCCAGTTCCATCATATGTCCCATAAGTCCTCTCCCCCCAAACTATTCCCCAATCACCCCCCCAGCACCATTTCTCTGTTCTGGATCTACAAAACTAGATCCAATCTTTTCAGGCCCAGGGTCCTCTCCTTTCTTCTTCTTGGGAATCATTTGACTTGCTAATTGTGCCTTGAGTATTTAGGGCTTCTGGGCTCATTAATATCCACTTATCAGTGATTGTATTTCATGTGTATTCTTTTGTGATTGGGTTAACTCGCTTAGGATGATATTTTCCAGATCTAACCATTTGCCTACAAATTGCATGAATTCATTATTTTTAATTGCTGAGTAGTATTCCATTGTATATATATATACCACATTTTCTGTATCCATTCCTTCTTTGATGGATATCTGGGCTCCTTCCAACTTCTGGCTATTATAAACAAGGCTGCTATGAACATAGTGGAGCATGTGTCTTTATTGTATGCAGGGGAATCCTCTGGGTATATGCCCAGAAGTGGTATGCCAGGGCCCTCTGGAAGTGACATGCCCAATTTTCTGAGGAACCGCCAGACTGATTTCCAGAGCGGTTGTACCATCTTTCAATCCCACCAACAGTGGAGGAGTGTTCCTCTTTCTACACATCCTCGCCAGCACCTGTTGTCTCTTGAGTTTTTAATCTAAGCCATTCTGACTGATGTGAGGTGGAATCTCAGGGTTGTTTTGATTTGCATTTCCCTGATGACTAATGATGTTGAACATCTCTTAAGGTGTTTTTCGGCCATCCGAATTTCTTCTGGTGAAAAGTCTTTGTTTAGCTCTGTACCCTATTTTTTGATAGGGTTATTTGGTTCTTTGGGGTCTAACTTCTTCAGTTCTTTGTATATATTGGATATTAGTGACTGGTTATAAAATCAACTCAAGCAAATCAGTAGCCTTCCTGTACTCAAAGGACAAGCAGACTGAGAAAGAAGTTAGGGAAATAACACCCTTCACAATAGCCACAAACAACATAAAGTACCTTGGCGTAACTCTAACCAAACAAGCAAAAGATCTGTATGACAGGAACTTCAAGTCCTTGAAGAAAGAAATCGAAGAAGACCTCAGAAGATGGAAAAATATTTCTTGCTCTTGGATTGGCAGGATCAATATAGTAAAAATGGCCATCTTGTTTTTGTGTTCTTTTAAACACTCAGATACCCCACATATAGCCAGAGAAGAGAATTATTCATTTAGACTTCTAAATATATTTCTTATTGCTGAGATGTACTGCTATTTTATAGCCATTTAGGGGTAGATATGCTCACAATGTATTATTCATTCAATTATCCTTTGAGCATTCAATTTAAAACACATACGTTGAAGGCTTTCTGACAGGTGGATAGATAGACTGTGATAGGCAAACAGATGAATGGAACTATCTAGTACCCAAGAGAAGCATATGGTAAAACAAGAGTGCTGACCAGCAAAGAAATAATTACTAGTAAGTAGTTGCTATTTCAAGGAAGAAATTCTAAAAACCTCATGGGGGTCTTCAAGGTTCTATGTAGCAAGTAGCAACATTTTTAAAAAATGAGGGTGGAGGGAGAAGATTCCTTTGTGAAGAATGATGTGATTAATTGAAAAGTTGTTTTGATAAGTTCACAAGATGCTTTGGGCTGTGTCTAAGTTTGGAAGGTGGAAGCATCTTCTATTGTAAAATGGAGACAGAGTCAAGAAAAAGAGTCAAAAGAACATGTAGTGATTTTTTTTTTCTGGCCAAAACCAATAGCTTATCAACCTATTCTAAAACTTCTGAACACTTTAAAAGTAATCCCATCGTTTGGTTAACAAAGAATTGTTGTGAATCGTTTTTGAATAGATTTGGTGAGAATGGAAAATAGTCAATCACCCAGATTCACTACAAGAAGATGCACATGGGGTTGCCACATTACAGGCAGGATAGTGCAGGACCTGTGAAGGAGTGCTGTCTTTTAGATACACCCCAGCTATTCTAGACATTCAGTCACAGTAGATATAGTCACCTGCATAAGACAAAGCCAGCCAAAATTACTGCATAGATGGGGAAGTACTCTCCAGATCCTATATCTAACCAAGGAGGTATTGGTAGTTGATAGCTTTTTGGGAAGGAGAATCATCCCTCTTGGAGGAAGCTTCCATGGTAAGGCTATGGCTGGTCAGGGCTTTTCTGATCCAGGAAGGAAGCATAAAAAATAAAAGCATAGATTAAATAGATTCCACATATTGAAAAGGAAGATGTGGAAAAGGAGGGCAGGGTAAGGTGTGTAGTGAGTTGTCTCAGTATATGATGGGGAGAGTAACCTGAAGCTACATCATAAAAGTCTCAAATGTCACTATGACTGATGTGTACTCTGTCAGTAATGATGAGCCATTCCACGTGTTAAATGGAGAAAGATTATATAATCTGTCCATCTATCACTAAGATATATTAGAGAGCATATGTCCTCTGAATTTATCTCTTGGTTATACCAGTAATTGCCTCCAACTCACAGCCTCTCTCCGCATGTTCCATGAGAAATGACCGTAATTAGAGCTACATTCTACATTTGTTTCTGACATGCAATCACCAGGCAAACCAGGCCACCATGAATGCTTGTGGGTACTCATTTTTATCCCTTGCAAAAGCAGTGAACTTTATTCCCTCAAGGGAAGACGGCATCCCTGTGTCTTTTTCCAAATGAGTACATTTGTGTATAAGTGGGTGTGGTGACTTGCATGGTGTGATTGATACAATGCATTTTCACACTCATTCCTATTGAACCTCCAGAGAGATAACCCTAAAAGGCAAGAGGGAAGTCATAGACCACACAGGGGCATGGTGTGTGTGTGTGTGTGTGTGTGTGTGTGTGTGTGTGTGTGTGTGTGAGAGAGAGAGAGAGAGAGAGAGAGAGAGAGAGAGAGAGAGAGAGAGAGAGAGAGAGACCACTGGAAGACTGCTGTACTCCAGGTGAGCTGTAGTGAACACCTTAGCCGAAGTCATGGAAAGAAAAGCTGAAAATGGAAGGAAGAGATGAAAAAGAAGCCAGAAATACAAACAAAGGGAAATTCTGACACCTGCATTTTGATCTCCTTGACATTGCTCCCATTTCCTCTGGGGACATGTCCCGGATAAGGGTGAAATTAGATGCTCCTTGGCAGTTTCAAATGACACCGCCCCTAACTTTCCATTGGATAAGAGATGGCCCAAAATAGCCTCCGGTCCCACAGTTGAGATGATTACTGAGACTCAGATTCCTATTCTGAAAACATGGAGAAGAAGCCAGGCATTTGCCCACTTACCCTCTCAAGCAGCTGACCTGGGGCATTAGCACCCTGGTGGCTGCTGACACAGTACATCTGCCAAATTCGATTAGCCTGGCTAAGCCAGGCATGTCCTGCATTGCTGCTAAAAGGAGCCCTCCAGGAAGGGGTTATAGGATTCAGAGGTTTTTTTTTTCTTCTAAGTGTCAATCACTGCTGGCTGTTTGGAGGTTTATGGTAGGGGTAGGGGACAGACAAAAATATCAGAAGGGGCAGAAGACAAAGACAATGAGTATTTTAATGGTCACTTTTGAAAATAGGAAAATCCTCCAAATAGTCATGATAGATTGTTTTTGTTCTTCAAGTTGAACCTTTTAAAACCTTTTGGAGGCCAACAGAGTAAGCCAGGCATTCGTGAGATGACACTGGGATGTGTTACTGGCTGAGAGCAGCTGATGACCTGCCTGTGAGGAACTCTTGTGGCTCCATTCTCTACACTGCTAGGTGAGTCTACACTCATCTGCAGACTCAGACTTCCAGCAGCCCTTGTGCCTGTATTGTTCCTGTTCAGGGCTCCTTTAGGAGTTGGCAGACCTTGGCCCAATAGTACAGGGTTAACCTGGACTCTCCTGTGCCCCATAATGACTCCAAAGGTTGAGCTTAGCTTCTAGAATGGCTGTTTCTTGTTGCTGTGGTTGTGCATGTACTTACATTTAGTTTACTCTGGGACTGGGTCCTGCCTGGCTAATGATCAATCATTAGAATCCCATGATCTTAGCCATTAACTGTCTCAGAGGAAGCGGAACCTTGGTTAACACTTCTACCCTGAGCCAACCACTGGGAAGACTTTTGAAAAATACAGTTGCCTGGGTTCCACTGTCAGGATTCTAATTTAACTTGCCTGTGGTTGAGGTTGGCATATGAACTTTTAAAGCTTCTTTGTGTGACTCATATGTACATGTCAACACTGAGAGTCATAAGTTTAGTTAAGATTGAAGCCTTGGTACAATAGGGACGTTAGCTCAAACATGACTGTATTATTTAGCTGATAACTCAGAAAACTTATGTAGGCTCCTCTGTTATCAGTTTCCATGTCTATAATATTACACCGCCATCTGGTTGTATTTTACAGAGCATGGAAAGTGGTTAGTATGTTGTCTCACACAACTATTAGTCTGTTGCCAAATTCTTCTCCTCGTCGGTGTTCAACTAACCCTTAGGAAACCCATGCTTTACTGACTTCTCACTGGGCCGTCTATTTGAAGTCCATGGATGTCACTCTTAGGTTAGTATCTATAGAACATGTGTCACCCCTCACACTTGATGACTGCTCAATCTCAGAACCTCCATCACCTGAGAGTTCTGTTCTCAAAAAACTTGAGAAATCAGAAAAGCAAACTAAGTTCATCTTTTGAGAGGACCGAGCATTCCTGAGTTTAGTAAGTAGTTCTAAAACACTCACCTACCCCATCTCAGCAACTCACAGGAAGCCTTTCTGATCTGTTACAAAGTTGAAGGGATGGCAGCTGTCTCATTTCTAGGTATTGGAAAAAGCTGGCTCAAAGTAGAGGCGACCCTGCCCTAGGGTTGCTCAGCACAGAGCCAGTAGCATTGCACACACTTTGGGAGGGGCCTTCATGCAATGTGACCCTATTTGCCTGTTAACCCTGAAACTAGCCAGCCAGTGCTCTCTTGAAAGTTGAAAAGAATAAGCATCGCTAGTGGTTTTCCTTCTGATGGAAGCTCAAATCCCCCCTTTCCCCTTCCCCCCTCCCCCTCCTGTTTTCTTCTGCCTTTCTCTTCTCCCCTTTCCTCCCTCTTGCTCCCTTTTTGCCTCCCTCCTCTCCTCCCCCTCTCCTCTGTATTTTCCCAGTCACTTTCATGTTCTTTGAATTTCGGCAGTAGTTAGGATAGTGACTGCAGACGCAGGCTACATGAAATCTAACCCTGACCCAATACCCACACTCACTGAGAACTTTGGCAGAAATTACCTTTTGTGTCTTAGTTTCTTTGTTCGACCAACCCATCATGAATATTTCTAATGTGGGCTACTCTATGCAGGTGTTTGGAATGCTTGTGGTATTCTCAAGTTTTCTGTGATCGGGGATGGAATGGATGTTTAAGATGAAGCAGGAGACTGAGGCAGGCTCTTCTTTGACCACCTTCAGAGATGGGACCGGGATTCTGTTTCTTTTTGAGACATCATGAATTCATCCATCCACTGCTGCCTCAGCCCTTACTATTTGTCTGGCATAGATACTTAGGAACGATGGAGAACGTTTGAAATATGACTTCTAGAGAATCACTATGTATTGTAGTTTTCTGTCCCATTTGCCTATGTATGTGGAGTGGCTACTTCTCACCTGACAAGAAGTGGAAAAGCAGGAGTTTACTTTCTAGAAAAAACCAAAGTAGTCTTGAGTGCTGCATAGACAACATGGGTTCCTTCCCAGGAACCACAGAATACCAGAGAGGGATCTCTGAGGTCTATACTAGGTAAGAGCCCTTTACCAGAATGTTCTTCAAGAGTCTGTGGTGTTTTCTGAGGCTTTTCTGTGAGCTTCTTGCTTTTTTCCCCCCAACGTTTTATGTGTATTGCCTTATTTAATTGGCACAAAATCCTAAACTATGCATGTTTTAACCTGTTTTATTTATAGGCAAGGAAACAGCCATGATAAGGTGAGTGACTTTTCTTTCCTCACAGAGCTGTAGTAGCAGGGCTGAAATTCAGATATATGGGTCAGGCTTCAAGCTCTGTAACCTTAATGGTTATAGTGCCTGCCTTCACATAGGTAAGATGATGGGACCCAGAGGACCCAGAGCCTGGAGGGAATCAAAACGGAAACCAGGCATAAAATAGCATTAGGACAAGATAGACTTCTGTAGTAAACAGATCTCTTACAGATTCAGGCCTGAAGAACCCTAGGCCGGGAATAATCCAAACCTTGGAGGCTGGAATGAGGGTTCTAGGCCATGGCATGCCAGTGAGCTTGGTCTCCTATGCTGACCAAAGCTTTGTTATTCAGAATGGCGTCCCCACATCTAATTATGAGACACCTAGCTCTCAAGACAGCAGAGGATCTCCATAGTGTTCAGAAGTGGCAGGGAGGCGAGCCTGTACGTAACAGCCGCCAGAAGCGAATTGAGTGCCCATTTTGTTGGAAAGACTTCAGAAACCATGACAATGGGATATAAAGCCAGCACTTGGACTTGGCGTCTCTCACCACAATTTAGTTACATGCTGGAGCTCTTCCTTCCTTCCTTCCTTCCTTCCTTCCTTCCTTCCTTCCTTCCTTCCTTTCTTTCTAAATTAGATATATTCTTTATTTACATTTCAAGTGTTGTCCCCTTTTCTGCTTCCCCCTCCCCCGAAAATCCCATAAGCCATCTCCTCTTCCCCAATCAACCCTCTCCCGCTTCCCTGTCCTGGTATTCCTCTACACTACAGCATCAAGTCTTTCCAGGACCAAGGGCCTCTCCTCCCTTTGGTGTCTAACAAGACCTTCCTCTGCTGCTTATGTGTCTGAAGCCATGGGTACTCCATGTATACTCTTTGGTTGATGGCGTTGTCCCTGGGAGCTCTGGGAGTACTGGGTGTCTCATATTGTTGTTCCTCCTGTGGTGCTGCAAACCCCTTCAACTCCTTGGGTCCTTTCTCTAGCTCCCCCATTGGGGACCTTGTACTCAGTTCAATGGCTGGCTGAGAGTGTCCCCCTCTGGATTTGTCATGCACTAGAAGAGCCTCCCAGGTGATAGCTATAGCTGGAGCTCTTTCTGACAGGCACCACATAATAGGACATGCAAGTGGGAAAGAAAGAAACCACAGGTAAGCAGCATTGCCTTGCTAGCTTCGAAAGTAAGTTTAGAACCAAGCAGAAAACGTTTACACCTTGTAGTTGTTCAGCTTTCCCATGGCAATTCTTTTTTAAAAAAAAAAACATATTTGATTAAAAATAAAAACTTTATAAGGTGTATTTAAAGTATTTAAAGCCACCACAACCTTTGTAGTGACTGGAGGTGCCACAGCCTTGTAGCATTTGCCAAGTACAAGAGTCATCAAGAATGGAGGGAGGTGGGGTGAAAAACATCTCAAGATGTTCTCCATCATGGAAGCACTTCAGAAATCTCTATTGTAATCTCTTGTTAGTGCGGTAATGGAGTAGGCAGAGTGCCTAAGGACTAAAATCTTCCTCCAAGACAGTGCAGCTTGACCTTCCCTAAGAGGGAGAAGGCCTTAACAGAGGATCAGAGACTCAAAGTGTCTTGGCAAGCCTAGTTATGGCTGAATTAAAAGGAATCCTTGGCTTTGAAGCCAAGTTTACCATAATTCAGTCTTCTATATTGTCAAGTGGGAAATCATTTTGGACAGCCTTCCCTCATCTTCAAACGCAACTTGAAGTCTAGAATATGCAGGAATATGCACACAGAGAGACACACACAGAGCGATAACATGGGCAAGGGGATAGGGCCTCATTTCCACAAGCCAATCCCTACTAGGAAAAGGTAAGCCACAAAGACTGGGGCATGCACTTGGTCATACTGGGTGTCAGCCTAGGACTCCTCATTCTGTTAACGGTTAATTTAGGCCAGCATGCATATTTAACTCATGAACAGTATTTCATAGAGACAGGGTTGTTGTCATGGGCACAGCCCACCTTCTTAGATAAACTAAGCTTTTCTTTATTAGTCTGCTACATGCTGCCTCTCAGTTCTTATAGTCATCTCAAATGTGTTAACAAATGATTGTGTGCTCTGGATCCGGATTCCATTACTCCTGTGACTTGGAAAGAAAAGAAAATGTCAACCATAAACTGGAGTGAGCTTTTCTGGCATACATTTTCATGTAGGCTTTTAAGCTGTCAGTGCAACCCTGAGCATTATCCCATTTTTAAGCACTCACTGCTCTTCAGGAAGTGGAAATGCAGACTATTTGAAGGTAGGGGAGCTGGAGTCTTGGAAAGAGATAGTTCCCAGCAGGACCAGAGACCACAGTTCCAACCCCCTGGGCTGTGCTAACACCCTGTTACCTAGATAAACACATGGAAGACTGGGTAAGGTTGGACTCCCTTTCTAGTGATACTCACGACACAATCCAAGTACTTGTGAACCATACTATGGGGCAGCCCCAGAGCCTCCCAGTCTTCAAGTCTAGAACGGGGCCTAAGAGTGTACATTTCTAAAGAGTCTCTAGAGATGCTGATGGTGGTGGTGGTTGGAGGTTGGTCTGGGACTCTCCTGTACTAGTGCAGCAGGAGAATAGGGACTCTGACCACCAAGTGAATACAGCTTATTAGGTTTTAGAGTGGGCCTTTGCTGTTTAAAAATATATGTGCCCTGAATTCCAGTTCAGAAACTGTTTCTTAAATGTTGGGCCTTGGTTGAATAGATACAACTTTACTAAATAAATTGAATGTGTACTGTGGTACTTGATAAAGACTTTTTACAAATTGTGAGCACGTAAACTAAACAAATCTATCTCCCCTTAGCCCATACATTATGCATGGAACAGCTTCTTCTTTCTAAGGAAGGGTTTGAAAGGACACACAGCGGTGATGCAGAGTGCTTTTGTGCAATGAGGACACCTCAAGCTGTTTCAACTCACTCCTTGGTTATTTACATGCTTCAGACACATCCTGTCATTAACTAGAACAGTTGGTGTGAGATTGTTTTCAGGATAAAGGAAACATCTATTTTTTTTTCCTGAAGGAAACTACTTTCTTCATATTTCATGATTAAAAGCAAATAGCAGCTCATACATAAACATAGAATAAATGTAAAGGTTGCTTTGTATGTGTGTGTGTGTCGTTTGATTTATTAATTGTAAGACTAGCTTTTACAGTTTGGATACTACTGCCGTTACCAAGCATGCAGATGCTGAGCAAACTCGAGGTTAGGAGCCTCTGAGGTGGTGGCTTACCAAGTTATAAAAGGAACTGAGGTAAAGGCTTGTGGAAATTCTACGTCATGCCCCATAAATAGGTTTTTGTTAATGAATGGTAGAACGTGTAAAATTCCACAGAATTGTTGTCATTAATGTGATATTCATTCTTTAAATAAAATATTGTAATGAATCATGTGTTAAAAAGTAAGGCACTTGCATTTTTTCCTAGAAAGAATACTTGCTAAAATTAAAAGAATAGCTGATGTTCAAAAGTCTGGTGACAGAGATTCAGTTAGAGTGCTCACTGGCTGGACTACGTAGGCATGCTGGGTGCTTCACGGTGACCGTGACCCTTTCGGTCACTACCCTTGGCTTTCCCATAGAAACTCAGCCAAAGAAAGGTCAAAGTAACTAAAAGAGAGTCAGTCAGTTATTCTCCTTCAACCTTCCTTAACGAAAGGACTGACCTTTAAGGCAACAGCTAACGCACAGCTCAAAGAATGGCCCACGTTCCACCAAACCCTAATATTTCTGGTCAGCATGTTAAAGTTAACCGTATCTGTGATGGTCTTTTCAGGTTTAATATTCCATTTACATATGCATGTATGTATGTATGTATGTATGCATGTATGTATGTGTGTGGTTTTCTTTTACATTTCAGTTAGCTGTGTTAGCAATAGCTTTCTAAAATATGGCTATTTCATTTTGAATGACTTATAGAACACTCTTGATATTAGAATAGGAGAAATTAATAATAATGTTGCCGGTAACGCTAGCCGACCCGAGGTAAGGCCTGATGTCACTTGTTGCTGTTCAAAGGTGTCTGTCCTGTTTCCCAGAGCCTCCTAATCACTTCAATGAATATGAGACAATTCCACCCTTTCATTTCAAGACCTACTTCAAATTTTCACTGACAGTGGGATATTATTGATAAAATCAATATAGATGATAAAACAACTTCATAGACACACCGAATGATCACAGAGGCTCATTAATGTGATGAAAGCAACAGAGCAAATCATGCAACTTATTCCCAAGATCCTTAAAGATTAAACAGGTTTAATCTGGTGGAAACTGTTTACTCTTTTTAAACTCTTAATTTGAGTAATTTAGCAATACTTCCATTTTGTTGTTGTTCTTTGACCTCATGTTCTCTCTCTCTCTCCCTCTCTCTCATATTCCCAAGCTCCTTAATGATTAAACAGTTTTAATCCAGTGGAAACTGGTTACTCTTGTTAAACTCCAACTTGTATAATTTAGCAATACTTCTTTTTGTTGTTCTTCCTCTGACCTCATAATCTCTCTCTCTCTCTCTCTCTCTCTCTCTCTCTCTCTCTCTCTCTCTCTCTCTCTCTGGTTATAGCTAAGGTGACCTTTTATGTTGGCTAAATAAGCTATAGCTTTTGATCTGACCTGTGGCACTAATGGAAACTTCATCCTATTTCCCAAATCGCTTTAACACCACGAATGTGGATATCCTATTTAATTCCCACCTCTTGTTACTCAGTTCTTCCCAAAACATTTTAGTCTTTGGTAACTATGAAAATTGTGTAAGCCTGAAGTATTGCAAAGTTCTAATTTCATGACTGGGCTGTCGTGGCTGTGTGTCTGGGAGTGGGGGGCTGTTTTCAGAGGTCAGAGAACTCTGCAAATGCACTGGGCAGATTAGAGTCATTCATCTCATTTGATTTGCTTTGCATATACACAACACAAGTCAGTGTTTGTTATGACTTTCCTGATCCTTATTTATAAGACAATATCCGAGGAAACCATGTGTGTATGTTTGAAATAGAAATGATACATTGTACAGATATAGTTCACCACTTTCTGGGATGGGCTGTCAGCGCTCAAATAGGGAGCCTTGGGAGTCAGAACAGATGCTTTCTTCCTTAATGGCCCTTTCTATAATTTAAAATCCTTCCATTTATTTCCCTAAGATTTAGTGATAACTTTAAACACTTTAACTAAATTACCCAGCGGCTTGGCAGCCATCACGGAGGCAAATCTTTTTAGAGATTGTAGCAATCTGTTAGATCATGGATACTATGATAGAAAATCTGCATGCTCCACATACAAAAATTAAATCAGTGCAATGGATACAAGCACATGCTGCAAATGGCATCACTTCCAAACCAAGGGGACATGACCTGTCTCCAAATATTGAATTTCTGCAGGTTTTTCAGTCAGTGACTTTCTAAATTTGAGCCAATTTATTCTCATTATCCCTAAGTAAACCTACTTTGATTTTTTTTTAAAAACAGTTATTTTATAATCAAATAGAGCCTGCCAGCCCTGGTTCATGGATCCTGATGTTGCTAGGATGCATGATCTGGTATTTGATGAAAGTATATCACTTCAAAGGGGAAAAGTTTCAAGTGTCCTAGAAAATGACACTCCTGTCTTCTACCACAGAAGACAGGCCCAATCCCGGAGCTTCTCTGAAGCTTATAGACTGCAGGATTGGCCTCCCCAGGCTTAGAAATAAGCTTCCTGTGTGGAGGCCTGTTCAATTGCTACCACTAGTCAAGATGGTCTTAAAGCAAGGAACACATGTATTTATAAGGAAACACATTTTCATATTTTATAGTGAAGAGAAAAAAACCCAGAACCCCCAGATTTTATGTACTTTGAAAATATATTTAAAAACATTAAAAATTCTATATTTAAAACATATATTATATGTTAATTGGTACACTTAAATAGAACCTGTATTTACAATAGGCTTCTGATGTGGTTAAGTTTTAATGCCAATTTTTTCAATAACATAATTATATAAATATACTAAAATACAATAAATATTTTTTTCTTGTTTTACATGGTGAATAATATCTTTACCATAGAGAGAACAAGGCCACAGACATTTACTTACAGTTTCAATGGGAATCACTATAAAAGCAACAGGCCTGCTGCCATGCATGAAAACATTTCTGCCAAAAAGAGACCACAGCGAGACTTTAAAAACAAAACAGAACAGAACAGAACCAGAACGAACAGAAAACGAAAAAGAGATTTTTAACAAATAAATCTCAGGTCAACATAAACCACCAACATGTAACTATGATGTATCTTAGTGGGAAAGAGAGCCAGCCACTGACCACACAACTGCTGAGTGTCTCCTATGAAGCCACTTAACAGACCTGGCCCTTGCAACACTGTAAGATTGCGATGGGGATCCTTTGTTTGTTTGACTAATGTCTCTCCGAATGAAGCTGCAAAAAGTTCACATAGAGCAGATATTCCAAGCATTCCTTAATAGGTTAAAAAAAAAATGAGGACAAAGGTTAATGTCAAACGGCACAAAACAATCTATGCTACATGAAGTCTTTTAAAAACAGGGTATTCAGTGGTACTCCAAAAGACAGGCTAATTCTAAAGGAACAATTGAACAAAAAAAAGAAACTATTTGCTGATGGTATCTTCACTCCCTGAGTCACAGTGGACATCCACTTTTGTTCATCCTTTCCACTCCTAAGATGAAGCAATTGTTTGCCTCGGGTTTTTTGGGTTTTTTTTTTTTTTTTCTCTTTTTCTGATGCTCAGGAACCCAGGCAAGTAACCACTAACACATTCACACTTGGGAAAAACCTGACTAGGGAAATGGGTTTAACACTAGTTCTCATTGGGTCCATTCATGCAGGCTTCCAACTTGACTCCGCCTAACCCCAAAGGGTAAAGTACAGAAGGGACCCTTGTGGTGACTTGGCAGCAACCTCTGTGCTCTTCAGCGAAGCAACGTTTCCTCCCGCGTTCTTGTCTCTTTCCCAGTGAAATCCCCTTGCTATGTCTTGTCTTTCTAGCCCTTACAGACATTGCTCATTCTGCCTGAGTTTTGATGCTTTTTCTGCTTTTGTTTCTTTTTTGTTTGTTTCTTTTCTTTTCTTCCTTTTACCAAAAATGCCTCAAAGGAAAATAAAACCTAGACTTCCCAAAGTCTAAGCTCAAAGCAAATTAAGTCTCTTCACAGCAAACATTTCCCGTCCCGCGGCATTAATATCATCATTGCTGTGCCATATCAGGATCCCAAGCTGCTCCAGGTTAATCCAACTTTATACACAATTATTTAGGAATGGGATGGAGGCCATAAATGGATTTGAGTGTGGTTCTCCAGTCGAGAACATCTTGAGCACTGTTAGGTAATGTAGGCACTTAAAGCAGAAGGCCTAAGCAACTTGACACGTCATTCCAGAGCCTGCTCTGAAGGGTGCTTCCGAGCCTTCATTTAGGAATGTCTCAAGTACCATTCCTCACCTCCACCTAGACCTTAGGATGGCCACTCATAGATTCCTCCTGCACTGCCAGGAAATAGTATGTCAGCTCCTAGGAGTTCCGCAGGGCCATTCAGTCCCATTTCAATGGCAGTGTGGATGCCTGCTCTAATCTAAGTATCTGGCTGTATACAGTAACTTTTATCTGCAGACATCATTAGGTGGTATTACAATTTACCCAATATTTATGCCTTAAAAAAAGAATATTTTGGGTTATTCTTATTTGTTTCTCTTTAGGGTAAAAAAAAATAAATAAAAATAAAAAAAAAGAATCACCGTTTTTCATGAGTGTCATGAAATGACACACACTCATCTGTTTGTAGCAGTGGTAAAATATTTTGTAACGCGCAACTTAATTTTCTTTCTTAAAACAAAATGAAAAGAAGGGACCAAAATAGGAGGAGGGAGGGAAAGAATGTGTTTTGAACAAATGCTGGTCTTTCCAATAAAAGTAGTTTTCCCTGACCCGTGCCAGAAGAGTGAGCTGGGGACCGGGGAGATACATCATGGGCAGTGGAGTGGAGCATTTTATTCAGTTGCCTTAATTTTTATTTGTTTTCCAGTCATCTGATTGGATTTTGCAAACATCTTTACAACATACAAATGTAACGCTTTATCAACCAGAATGGATAGTGAAGAAATTTTCTCCATCCCTACTCCGGGTGGAACTAAAAAAAAAAAAAAAAAACAAAACAAACAAACAAACGAAATAAAACACAAAACAAACAGAAATCTACCCCTCCCGTTCCCCATCCCCCTAAGCCAGTAAAGCATTGACAACAGCACCTTGACATTGTTTTAATTCCAACGCTATCAGAAGTCGAAAGCAGTAAAACAGAGCACTAACAAGAACGAAGATACTTAGTGTCTAAAATGTAAACGGAATGTTTTGGTTCAAATTTTTGTTTTTGTTTTTTTTTTTTTTGTTTTTTGTTTTTTTAAATCTGTTTTCTGAAAGAGGGACAGTTTATTATCAATTCACAATTAAAGCAGCATGCAATTTATTATTATTTTTTTTAAACTTTTTGTTTTCAATTCTTGGCAACGGCAACAAACCACAACATTATCGAGGAATGTAATGCAGACTTTTAAAGTTGTGCGCAAATGACTGTTTCCTTTCTGGTCATGGATATGTCCAATAAATAGATTGTAGAACCACTGTACTGTATAAACTTCATTTATACATGCAGTTCATAAAATTATTTTTTCTTAACTGAATAATTTACCCTGTTATGTATATATACAAATAGATAATTTTTGTCTCAATATAATCTATACAACATAAATCCACTATCTTCCCCTTTTAATGGTCAGTGTACATACACAGGAAGTGTCTATCCTTATGAATCGCCAGCCAATTCTCTTTTTGCTATCCATAGTTAGAGCCCGAACATACGATTGGGTAGTTCGGCATTGCGAGTTCCAGTGCCTTTTGTCTATGCCCCTGCAGCCTTCCTTGGTGTAACCCATGGGATTACACTTCGTCTCGTAGAAATACTGCTTCAGTTGGCCTTTGGATACCGGGACTTTCTCTAGGACTGTAACCGTCCCACCCGACATGTCCACCGCAGTCTTTTTATCCGCTGCTGTGACCCACTCGCTAATACTGTCACACACGCTCAGCTCCCCACGGCGGGCGGGGTCGGAGTGGCGCCGAACCCTCATAGACATGTTTGCGGCATCCAGGTAATTTTTGTATTCCTCCAGCAGAAAGAGCAGGGGAGGCTCCAAAGGCACTTGACTGCTGAGCATCACCCGGGAAGTGTACAAGTCCGCGTCCTTATGGTTTTCTTCGTTGGGCCGAACCTTCTGGTCCTCGTCCAGCAGCTCTTCGATCACGTGCTCGAAAGTGTCAGCCAGTGACGTCGTCGTCAGACCTCTCGAACCTGCCCTGGGCCCATTCATGCTCTCCAGAGTCCCATGGGTCCGCACACCTGGGTAGGCCAAGCTGCCTGGTCCGTGGACGTTCGCTTCTTTCATGGGCGCAGCCTTCATGCAACCGAAGTATGAAATAACCATAGTAAGGAAAAGGATGGTCATCACTCTTCTCACCTGGTGGAACTGTGGGAAGGAAGCAGAGACAGACACAGAACAGGTTAGAACTTCCTTTCTCGGGGACACCATGTGGCCCATCTGCTTGTAATTTCAGACCTTTATTTTTTTTTTCTTCATGTCTTACTGATCCACTCCAGCTGCAGGGGACACAAATCAATGTCAGTTCCTGTGCTGTATGTGGCTTAATATAAACCAGAGACATGCAATGTTTTCCCCAAGATTTACATGTAAGCCTGAGAGTAAACGGTTTCTAAGCAAGCGAACACACACTGTGGCGTCTCTGCTTCCTTCCTCCCGCTTTAGCAGCTTTGGGGGTTTAATTTTTAATGATCTCTGCTCACACTGTCACCAGAAACACAATTACAAATGTTACTAAGCAACAACTGCAAGTGGAATAGTAATCTTCCTTTCAAGTCCACAGCACAGTCCTTGGTAGGAATGTGTGGTAGAAACGGTAGTGGCTAGAGGCAGAGTATCTGTAGCTCTGAGCAGTCTGAGCAGGAGCAGTACAATGAAACAACAGTCAGAATGCTGGGAGGGGCCTTTTGCTCCTAGAGGCCATGTGACAGCACCTTTGGACCACCGTGTTTTGTAGGTAAGGAACCAAAAGGCCACACAAGACTTGCCTGGTGTCATGAAGAAACTTTAGGAACTAGAGATCCCATCTCCAATGTTTTACTACATCTGAGAAGGTTTTGCTTATTTCCAAACAATTCATTTTCAATAGGTTTGTTCTAACGATGTGCCTGAGGCAGGTATAAAAACAATGCATCTTTTAAGAGAAAGCTGGAAAGCTGGAACAGTCCTCATGGAAAGGCATTCAGGTCAGGATCAATGCCTTTTTGCACAGACACCTCTCCAGACTCCGATGGCACTCTGATGGCTTGTTTTGGCAAACCAAATTCTCATTAGCGGAACTCCACCTCTTTCTCCTGTGTGTGTGTGTGTGTGTGTGTGTGTGTGTGTGTAACACTGAATTTTCATACCTTTACAAAGCTGAGTAGTATTTTACACTCTCTGGAACTGGCAGCTAGTGCTTCTTTCTGTGCATTTGAAGTTTCCTATGGAGTCTCTTAACAACACACCACAAAGCTACATTTGGCTCGCATCTATAAGCACACTGCAAACCCAACTATAACTGAATAACAAACAAAATTAAGACATACCTATGGACCAAACCTTACGTCAGGTGGTGGAAGACTTCTGAATTACTTACCGGAAGCATTGTGCCTCTTAGTAGTAACGAGTAGCATTTCTTTAACTCTAACGTGCTAACTTTCTTTCTACTTATTGGCTGTAGAACATAGACTTGTAAAGACATACGCACACAGCATTCGTTATTGCAGGGTAAGTCCACCAGAAGGAAGTGTGTTTCTGCCCACGATGAGTTGCTGAACACAAGAACAACCTACCTCCAATCAAATAGGGCACAGTGTAGAAATGGCCAAAAACTTTAGTACTGAAAAAATCCAAGTTTCTATCACTCCCTTTTGAAAGAGACAGGGCAGTCTGCTACCAATGGAAATTTCCTCATATATATTCACCTTCAATTTGCATAAATGGTAAACATACTCGGAACTGCTTGGACTGGAGGGGTAGCCAAGCAATAGGAAGACAGCAATGATCCTATGTGGTATCCTGAACAGGGCACACAGACAGCTCAAGTAGCACAAGCTGTGGGAATCCTTGCCAAAGTGGGACATTAAAGGCCCAGTTCTACAATGCCATCACCATGAGCCTGAGGCTCTTCCCCTAGAAGAGCAATGCACAGAACAGTTTCAGACTTTGTAGATGTGCAGTCTCTACACACCAGCCCCAGCAAGGGGAAGTTGTCCACAGAGCTAGTGACCCAAGCACAGCCAGCCAGGAAGGAAACCGAGTGAGACAACACTGCACACTCACAATCCAGACAATGGTTTGAGACTCGTGCAGCATCCCTCTGAAGAAGGCTTCCTTCCCCACGAGACCGGACACTGCCTGACGCCGTCTCCCCTGCTCTCTCCGTCTCTCCATTACTTGGTAGCCACCTAACGCTTAGCCAAGGCTCTTGAGCCACTTGTCCACTTGTGTCCTGGGACTTTTTGCTGTTGCTGTTTTCTATAGAGTACCTTTGCAGCCTTTAGCCTGGTCCCAGTGAGTTTGTAAATTACTCAGAGGAGAGTAAGAACTATTTATGTTTGCTTGCTTGTATGTTTTATACTACTGACGAGCAATAGTCCAATATGAATAATTAGGTTGTCACTATAAAGAGAGAGAGAGAGAGAGAGAGAGAGAACACAAACTGCTTGGACCACATAGTGACTTAAGGTTAGAAAGGCAAATTGGTTTGAGGAAAATACACCTGCTATTATCTAAACGTTTAGGAGTGTTTTGTATCTAGCACCATTACAGAAATGGATCCTGCATAGAGGTTTCTGATCTGGGCAGGTGGTTCTTATATCATTAAGGGAGAATTTTCTCCTAACATCACAAATCTACATTTAAAGAACTCAAGGGGATCTTCAAATTTAGGTCAATGAAATAATATATATTTAAACTGTTTTATATTGGTGTATACTTTTAATCCCAGTACTCGGGATATAGAGACAAGTGAATCTTTATGAATTCAAAGCCAGCCTATTCTACATAGTGAGTTCCAGGCTAACCAGTGAGACCCTATCTCATAAATAAATAAATAAATAAATAAATAAATAAATATTTTAGTCATCCATATCACATTGGTGAAGATTCGCCATTATATGCTATTTTTTATTTTCCTCTTAAAACACACACACACACACACACACACACACACACACACACATATATATATATATATATATATACATATATATATATAAAACTTAGGTGTATTCCAAAAAGCAGAAAAACAAAAGAAATAGATGAAGGCAATGGAATGGTAGGTATGTAACAATTAGCTGGCCAAGAATCACAAGTTCATATTACAGGAGGACACAATCCAATATGAAATGTTGAAATAAAAGAAAAAAAGATGAATTTTAGAAGAAATGAGATGTAGATTTAGTAAGCATTTACTAAAAGGCTGTATGCTTTCAAATGGTGGGAGGTACTGGGGCATCTTAGCTACAGAGTAGAGATTTGTTTTATTACTGTTACACCAATGAGTCTTCTAATGATACATTTTTATATACTTGTAGAGGTTTCCTCAGCCTTTCACAGGGCCTCATTTATCCTTTTATTGGTAACATTCTGATAAGGAAAGTACCCAAGGCTTTGTCTATCATTCTCTCAGCAATTCCGTAAGCAAATTCCAAGTAAACAATTGGCGTCTGAGTAAATATGACTCGGCTTTCTCTCTGTCTACACATAGATTTCATTCCAGACTGAGCATCTAAATGGATTCAGTAATTAGCTAGGTGGTAATATATCCAGCCCCAAGTCTCTGATACCCTCTGAGTGATACTTCAGCAATTCTTTTGGCCTATTTGCTGACAAGGTTTTAGAAAATGCCTTGAAAAGTAACTCAAGACATTTTGCGAGCACAAAGGCATGACCTACTTTGCCTGTTTATTGTATGTTTCTTGCTGTGTACTCCAGGATGGTCTTGGCTCCATCCTCAGTCTTCCTGCCCCAGCTTCTGAAGTGTTGGGAATACAACATGTACCATCATGCTAAGCTCTACTTATTTAAAATCGTGGCTTCCTGATATGTTGCCAAGCCTGTTGTGCTTTAAATATAAAATGCTCCCTAAAGACTCCGATGTTCAAGGCTCAGTCATCACCTGTGTGTTTCTTTGGAAAGTGGTAGAAGCCTTGGGAAGTAGGGTTTGGGGATAGAAATCAGTCAGTGGAGATACCTGAGAGGGGCATTTTGTCTCTGGCCCCTTTCTCTTTGCTTTCTGGTTTCCAAAAGGTAAGAAGTGTCCCTTTACCATGCCCTTCCACTCCATGCCAGTCATTTATTGAGATCTCTAATAAATCTTATTTTCTGTCACTCTTTTCTCTTAGATACTTCTGATGGCAACAAAACCTAATACAGTTCCAGATAAATCTCATCACCAAAAGATAAAGGGGTCACGTGGTACTACTAAGTAGATGATCAGTCTATTTCTACTTATATTTAATTCACTGGTACAAATTTTTTCCAAGGCTTAACAACAATCAACTCTACCATACTTATAGAGTTCTAGGAAGACTTTCTTAGCCTCATCGCAGTAAAGTCAATATAGTGTGTGCTACATTAAAAAAAAAAAGTAAAAAGAAAGCTTAGTTAGAAGTGTGACTCACAAAACCTAAACATCCAACCAGAACATTACGCATGATAGCTTGCTCCTCTACTGTAGTACCACAATAATTTGTGCTGTCTGAAAGATTACAGAACATCCATAATCATCAAATTCGATTGTCACAAAGAGAGGACAATTAATACCATCATGATCACACAGTTAGAGCAATTATACTTTTTTTTTTTTTTTGGTTTTTCGAGACAGGGTTTCTCTGTATAGCCCTGGCTGTCCTGGAACTCACTCTGTAGACTAGGCTGGCCTCGAACTCAGAAATCTACCTGACTCTGCCTCCCACGTGCTAGGATTAAAGGTGTGCGTCACCACCACCTGGCCTAGCAATTACACTTCTAACTCTGTCAAATGTCACAAAACTAATAGGTCTCTTCACCTATTTTTACTACCAGAACTTAATGCTAGTTTTAGAATATAAATCACAGGGAAGAGAAAGTATACGACAAGGAGGAGGCTTATGCAACTTGAACAGCATTCTCTATAGTTATATATCACAGTTATATATCACATATATAACTTCTAAACTTTCTAAAGCCAGCATGATAAAGATACTACTAGAACTGGCTTTAATCATTATTGTCATTTAGATCTTCCCCTCATGAGTTGAAGACTTGGTTCTCACTGAAGCTATGCGTAGAGGTGGGACTTTTAGATTGTGAATAAATCATGAGGACTCTGATCTCATCAATAGAATATCCATTGAAGGATTAATAATTAAATGGTCAACGGGGCAAGGCAGAAGCCATGGGAGATAGGGGCTATGTGACGTTCTGTCTTGGAAAGGCCTAGAAGCAGTGGCAGCTGACCATGAAGTGAAACTTTTGAAGTGTGATCCAAGATAAGTGTTTTATTCCTTTAAGTTAGTCATGTTAGAACTAAATTTTTATTGCCAAAATTGAGAAGAAGAACCACATAATCATACAGGCAAATCAGTATAATGGGGATGAGAGGGCCATAAAAACTTTATTTACTCCTAATCTCTTTGGCTTTTGTATGTAACCAGAAGAAAGCAGTTTCATGACAGGTTGGCTCATCTTAGTCCTATAACTAGCAAGGATAATGATAATGTTAAAGAAAGATCAATTAATGTTTAATTCTGTCATACAGGGTATAGTCCAGTTGAAACCATGTTGTGGTGGTTTAAATGTACTTGGCTTAGGAAGAGGCACTGTGAGGAAGCGTGGCCCTGTTGGAGTAGGTGTGTCATTATAGGTGTGGTCTTTATGACCCTTGTCCTAGCTGCCTGGAAGCTGGTCTTCTCCTAGTAGCCTTCAGAAGAAGATGAAGAACTCTCAGCTTCTCTATCCACATGCCTACCTGGATGCTGCCATCTATGATCCTGCCATGATAATGAACTGAACTCTCTGAACCTGTAAGGCAGCACCAATTAAATGTCCTTATAAGAGTTGTCTTGGTCATGGTGTCTGTTCACAGCAGTAAAACCCTAACTAAGACACGCATTAATGAAAATCTGCAAAATAACATTAAAAATGTTTAACTTTCATCTGATTTCACCACATCCATATATCAACCTTACTTCTGTTTGTTCAATTATAAGGCAAGGGATCTATTTTCTAGTTTCAATGTTTAATAAGGAGTTAAGACCATTGTGTTACTTTAGAAAAATACAAATGATCCAGGGAACAATAGATGAAATTTTAGAAAGAGAAAGATTCTATTTCCAGGTAATAAATGAAGAAATGCTTTGTGAAATGCTTTAAAAAATGCTTTCATAGGATTCAAAGATCTCTGTATAGGATGGAAGTGGGTGATGATTAAATGATGAGGTGAGAGAAGGACTAGAGTTGGAAGATGAAGAAAAGATCTCTGGACTAGAAATGGTAAAAACAAGACTAAGCAACAGCCTAGCTTCATTAAGGTTCTAGGGATGAGATAACCAAATTGGATTCTGCTTTATGGCCACTGAAGATTCTGTAAGAGTATCTCAGTAGAGGGAGGTATTTAACATGCCACACAGAGGACCTCAAGGAGTGGCAGACTAGATTCAATAAATACACTCAATAATTGTATTCTTATTGAATAGTGAGCTTTAAAAATAAATACTAAGTAGTTGTTTACATGCGGAATTATGGGTCTGGATCAATCTGTTTATTGAAACATGCTTTGAAAGGGAAAGCAGTTACAGAAGTAGGCAGAGTTAAGTATCAGCCATCAGTAATGTTTGGCTTGGCAAAAGAATAAGACATAGAGAGATAGAGATGGGAGAAACTACAAACTTTCATTCCAATTATAACTGTACTGAACTTTGGTTCTATGGCTCAGCACTTTTAATTCAAAGATCTCCAAGTGCTTTGCAAATATTAAGTAATTAAGACTCATAGGACCCAAGAGATGCAGGTAACTATAATTATCTCCATTTTGTGCTGGAGGAAAGAGGATCAGAGTTTTTAATCAACTCATCCACTCTGTGTGGTTCCCTTGATAGAACAAGGTCAGAACCTAGATTCTGAATTGAGATTCCAGAAGTTTAGCCTTATAGTAAAGGCACTAGTTTGTTTCATCATCTACATAATTTTCATGTTATTTTTCTCATGTACTGCTAAACTAAGAATAAACAAAAAATAAGACAATACTAAATACACCCACAGATTCCTCAAAGAAGATAATTAAAGTTGAAATTCATAATTAAAATGGAAAAAACAGAATGATCATTACAGATCACCTACTTAGCTGGTTGTCCATTTAATTGAAGATAATAAATAATTTTAAAGATAATATTTGATAATGTAGATGGTTCAAAGCATTTACAAATACCTTTATAAGGTAATGTTTAAATATTTATGTCTCAAGATAGTCAAAGACACTGGAGTGAGGGTTAAATTTAGGTTAATTTGATGAGATTACAGAATATTGTTTTGAGTTGTGATTGTGTTTCCAGAAGAGATTGTGAGACAAATTGGTGGATTGAATAGGAAAGTCTGTCCTCAATTGTGGGTGGACACAATCCATATCATTGTCTGGCATCCAGATAAAACAACAAGAGAGGAAAGGCAATTGGCTCCCACTCCCCATAATTGGTTTACACTCATCTTTTCCAAGACTCATTGTCACATAGACACAAGTTCTGATGTAAGACATCAGCTCTCTGGACTTGCATGACTGGATTCTTAGGCTCTTTTCCCTTAAGACATGAACCACGCCATGCTATAGTACGACAGGGTCTACAGCTTGCAGACAACATCTCATGGCGCCTCTTACCCTTCACAATCATATGTACCAATGCCTGAAATACGCCTATGTTCAAACATCTATGATTACCTCGGTTCTGTTTCTCTCAAAACACTAATATAACTTTCTATAAAGCATAGTATTTCATATCAGAGTGCTCTAACTCCTGGTCTGGTTTTTGTATAGTATTAAATGACACAAACTTTATTTAATGATACTACAAAAACTAAATAGTTTGATTAGTCTATAATAAGTACAGGTTAATACCATGAGAAAAAAATGTATATTTTCCTGAATCATTAATTTGATAGAAAATTATGTTATATTCTTCTACTCCCCTCCCCTGAGATAAACAAACAAATAGTCAAACAATTGTTTTTCTATTGGCAGAAGACTTATCTTTCTTTTGAAGCAAAACTAGACCACCTATCCCATAAGGACAGAGTCTGAGCATTCTGCCTGGTATTCTTACACAGTATTTGTATGGTATATTATGTCAACTAGATTCTCTAGCTACTGCATGATCTAATAATGTTTATGCTGGTGCTATTGGAACAGTATATGGGGAAGGTTTAGTTAAAGTATGAGCCACAAGTCTTAGTATCAGCTGAAATGATGCCTTGGATTTGGGAAGAAGGATTAAAAAATGATCTAATAGAAAGACCAGCTCTGGGCAGAGAACTCTACCTTGACATCCCTAATCTTAGGCATAGCTGCCAAGTTCCAGAGGTCCTAAATGCTGCTGTTAACATTGCCTCAGGCAACCTAATGCTTCCCACAATGGAGGTTTCTGAATGTCAGAGACCCCTAGCAAGACCTGTTCATGCCTGCCCTTCTCCTTTGCCTGAACAGTACATGACTCTAACAAATGAGCCTCAGCAACAAGCACTCCTAACTCACTTGCATATCAAATATGCATCTCTAAATATCCTCTGGAACAGCTATTTTTAATTATAGGGCCCAACTGGCAGCTGACAATCAAGAAATAAAATCTTTTAAAATTAGGATTTTATTTTCTTCCAGCGTCCTGGCAGTATTTGTTGCTATTCACCCTAATAATGTATTATTTATCAAATTCTTGTACATGGTAGACAAATATTATTTATTTCAATTAGTATTATTATGTGTTATTGACTCATTATGTAATGTGTAACCTATAACTATCACATGAATATCGTATTTGATGACAGATGTTCATCAATTATTGTAATCATGGATGGAATTTTTAAAATTATTTTATTTTATATGTATAGATGTTTTACTTGCAAGTTTATCTGTCCAAGAGTATGTGCCTGGAACCCACAGAGATCAGAATAGGGTATTGAATTTCCTTGAAAGTAGGAAGTTCCAAGGTTGTGATCCACCATGTGGGTACTGGGAACTGAAACCCTGGTTCTCTGGAAGAGCATCTAGTGCTCTTAACTGCTGAGCCATCTCTATAGTGCCATAGATGGTGTTTTTATGAAGGTGTGATGGCTTTGGAAGTGAACAGGGATGTGAAAACATCTTCAGCATCACATAGATGCAAGTGAACTACAACTAAACTGTACTTAAATATATACTTTTGAGTTTATGTAAAAAATTCAAACTTGAAATTAATTGTATGCAGCCCAATGTCTCAAATATCAGGTAACATTTATCACTATTAATGGGATTCATAATTGTCAGTCAAGGGCTAAGAAGAGAGGTTAATGTGTAAGACAATTGTTGTGCAAACTGGATGAAGGGTCTGAGTTTAATCTTCAAAACCCATATAAAAGGCAAATGCATTGTGTGAGCTTTGGTAATTTCATCATCTTCTATGGGAGGATGATAGACAGAGATAAGAAACTCACCAGAAGCTTTTGAGCCAGGCTGGCATATGCAGCAGTGATTAGATCTCATCTCAAACAATGTAGAAGATGAGGACCATCGCTCAGGGCTGTCCTATGTCCTCCACATACCCACCAGGATACCCATGTACCCACATTCACATACATGAATGGGAAGTCATTCAGAACCATTGAATATTCAAATAATAATATAGTGATCACAAAAACTTGTTAAGAAAAATGCTCCAAGAAAAAGAAGAGATTTGTAGGACCTGAAATTAAAGTTTTAGGAAATGCAGAGATGGGACAAAATTCAATGTATTCAAACTGAGTCCTTCCTTCTTTCTCAAATTGTGATAAATGCCCAAACTGCATTGGCATTACCAAGGAGCTCATGAGAAATGCAGCATCTCAGCTTTCTCTCTCTCATCCCATGCATCCTACCCACTACCGGAACCTGCATCTCAGCTAGATTCAGAGACTTCAGGTAGATTTATAATCGAAGTTGAGATGTAATAGAGAAAGCCATACAGAGAAAGTTAGTCAAGGAAGATAAGGAAAGAAATGGGCGACATCAAGATGAGCACTATAGTTCTATCTCAGTACACCGTGGCGTTACCTGTCATCTCCTCCCTGACTTAACACCCACTGCATGTTTTTTTGTTGATTTTGTAATGGTGTTAAGTAAAACCTTGGCTCTTTTTGCCAACTGACTTTTTTTATTCTGTCCATACCATAAGGTACAGGATACCTATAAATAAGAATTGTTACATGAGTGTTTGTAGGGTACCACTGATATAAATCTGGGCTGCTATTCAATTACTAATTTTTCCCAAGTGCTATGAGGCAAATGCAAACACATTTAGCTCTCCTAATCACTTCGCACAGTCTGATATCACCCACTCAATGAGAACCATACTGGAGATGACATGACTAACTAGATCTGAGAGTAGATTTCCAAGCACTCAGCCAGATGTCAAATTGCTTTCAGCCAGATGTCTCTGGTCCTTTGTGTTCTGAAGTGGTAAAGGGGAGTCAGAGGCAGAGAGAACTCTCCCACTCAGGCAGATTTCTTAATTTTAGAATTGGTCCTGAAGCCAACAGATCTCAGCTCTTTCCTACCATGTGTACATTTCATGGATCATGAAATTAAAAATATAATTAAGGTCTCACTAAAACAGTGCTGGCAACAAAAGTACAATATACATAGTATATATTTGTGTGTATGTTCATGTGTGTATATATGTAGCAGGGGTCAGAATCCTTTCTCCAACTTCAGTTGGACACTACAACAAATGACCAGTAAATAGAGAGCACAATTTCTCAGTAAGTATCTAATATTTTAAATCAGTTGCTTCAAGGCAAGTACCTTAAATGGCGTTTTAGAAGTTAAAAATGAAAGAAATGCTTAAAATTTTTGGAATTGAACAAAAATATGAGGGAGTTGTCGAAACAATTTTGGAAGCAGAACTGGAGACTAGTCCACTGTTGAACTCTTGACAAAAGATTGTGAGGATTGCTAGATTCTAAACATCAAGAACTTAGCAGAATCCAAGTCTACATGTGAATGAACACTCTGTACTGGGAAGCCTGGCGGCTCGGCAGACTGTGCAAGTGTACGGGGCAGATGTGACACTGTCTTTCTTTCTCAGGTGCCGTCTGAGATCCTGTTGAGTTCTACCTTGAACAGCAGGTGGAAAGGCACAGATGTCAACATGCTAAGGGACTGCCTTTTCCAGATTATGTACAAGTACACCTACAGGCAGAGGGTGCCGTGAAAGCTAAGCTCTGTCTTCTTGCCTCCAAAGAGTGTGCCCTCCACCAAAAAAACAAGATTGATGCAGTTGCTTTTTTTTCCCCCCTAAGGGAAGAACGTGTGCTAACTCTTAGATCTGAGGATGAAGGGAATCCCCTGTAAGCAGTATTGTTTGCTGTGGTGTCGACTGGAAACGTTCCAGGACCATCGAAATTCAAAACAAACGAAACAGAAAAAGGAAGTCAAGGCAGTCTGTCTTATTTCAATTCCTTTCTTTCATTTTCTTACAATTAGCTACTTTAATCCAATAGTTTATAGAGTACTGCGGAATACTCCTGTCTTCCTGCCACTATCAAGATTCTTCTTGCAGAGAGCCAACAGCTGACCCGAGACCACTGTCATACAACTGCACACCCAATGGAGCCCAGAGCTGCGGTGGAGACTTGTCCTTGCCGGCTTTTATCCAGATGACGCTCCTGAAATTTCCACAGCCAATATAGTCCGGTTGTCTATCAGCACAATTTCCAATACAGAAAGAATATTTGTCTACAATTAAACCCATAGTAGGAAGAAAACCTGTAGCCTTCAACATCATTGATTCTGAAAGATGGCTATGTTTTGGCTAAGCAAGGGAATATTATCGATTAGACCCTATCTTTTGAAGACACAAAACATCAAGCTGTAAAAACTGAGGTTAAAAAAAAAAATACGTGGAGGAAGATAAGTTGCCCCTGGCAACAGAAGAACAACATTCCTTTTCAAATTACCATCACGATGCCCTGGGGTCGGGGGAGATAAAATTAGCAAGAGAAAGTTACTAGTTCTTTGTTGCTCACCTTAAGACACCATTTTCAGCAATCAGTTTGTTCGGCTCCACTGAGGCGCGGTGACACACACCATAGCCTTCCTCCTGGGATGCACAGTCATACCACATAAAAGTGTGTGGGTAGATGCCAAAACATGTATGGACATGCAACCCATTCTGTAGAAACTCAACGTTCTGAGTATTAACGAGGATTAGCCTGAGCACATGGAGAAAACTGGTGGTTCCACACATCCAGTTGTCCTTCGGGTTATGCTTGCATCCAACTCTATAATTTCTTTTAATTGCTTACTGCGATGTAAAGGAAAGTGCTCATTATTTGCAGCTTAATGCGGGAGGAAAAATAAAATATGTCTCCCTGCCCACTGCCTTACTCCAGGTCTCAACTCTTCTAGGAGTAAGTGTAAGAAGTGTCTGTACACTATGTATAACAATCCACGTGGGCCATATTCAAAATACCGACTGTGTTTTGAACTTCTAAAAATATATAAGAGAACCAGTAACATCTCAGAGAAAGAGCAGTCTATTCTGCTGGTCAGAAAAAATGCCTACATAAGCACTAGTTGGAAACATTCAAACCTGTACTGTCACAAATAGCAGGGCAGGGAGAGCACCATCCTTTCTCCTTTCACCAATATAAATGTGTAGAGGTTACATGAAAACTCACACCAATGTATTTCATCTAAGTAACAATGTGATGACTCTATTTCTCCCTACTACCTATAAATAAAAAAAAAAAAAAAACATTGCTGGTAGTAGCCACTTGGGCGGAGGATGGACTTTAGAAGGTCCTCTGGGCAGCTGTATAAATACTAAGAATTACTAAACTACTTTTTGTACTAAAAATGACACCTCTGGGCTGGAGAGATGGCTCAGCGGGCAAGAGCACTGACTGCTCTTCCGAAGGCCCTGAGTTCAAATCCCAGCAACCACATGGTGGCTCACAACCATCCATAAAGAGATCTGATGGCCTCTTCTGGTGTCTGAAGTCAGCTACAGTGTACTTACACATAATAAATAAATCTTTAAAAAAATGTTAACCTAGACAGTTAACTCTCATTAACTATGAGCCATGCAAACAAATTAACCACAGTTTACAACTGTGGTATCCAGACACAGGGATATTCATGAGATTTGCCTATGCCCTGCATGATGGCAGTGGAATCTGGCTCTCTGTGTAGATTCAGATGTGGATATGGTTTCTTCTGTTTTTGAAAGTCTACATAATAAATACATAATGTGGTCTCGGTATTCCACATTTTTAATCTACTTCAGCAAAATCTTATACAAGAGTTTCTGAAACATGATGTAGTTGCAGTCTAATTCCATGGAGTCTGAATGTAACCTTAAAGTTCCTTTGTTAATAACCCTATCGTGGGTTATTCCCTTAAGGTGACAATCACACATACATATTTATCAGGACAGAATGTCAAAGTTGGTAATTCATTAGAGGTGTCAGACATTTTTTTCCCTGGGAACTCTTTGGACATTGGAACAGAACAATGTACTTTATAGACCACTAACACTGCTACCAGACGCTTCTCTGCTAACTCTGCTGAAGTAAGAATGATTTCAATCAAGAAACAAGTGTTAAGTGCCTTTTAAGAATATGCATGTAACATAACATCTTTGTAACACCCTAACTTAACACTTTGAGTGTCTAAATGTCTAATACTATACGGCACCTTATTTGTGACCTTTGTACTACATTTTTAAGATTGGGGCTTAGGAGCTAAGAGATGCGTAGAAAGAAAATTATGCTAAGACAATCTCAAATGTATTCCCAAGAAGTAATGAAAACCACAAAGGTGGCAGAAGAGATGGTCCAGCCTGGGGCAGCAGTACTCTCAGGGCTGGGGCGGGGGTGGGAGGGGTTGGGGGGTGGGGGTGGGGTTGACATCCTAAATGTGTGTGTTGACTTAGATGACAATAGAACATCTTGCTTCTGGCCATTATCCTCCGGTGTGAGAGAGGAGGCTGAGACACGCGGCTTCGAGGAGCTTGAGAAGAAAACTGGAAATGCCTGATGTGAAAGTCTGCAAGTGTCTTTAACAAAATCAAACGTGTCCTTGTCCCTGCGTCTCGGCTGGCATTTGAAAGTCCACGTGTACACCAAAGGATGGACTCTTGTGTAGTCCGGACACACTGATTACTGCAACTGTCCAAGTTGAACTGTTCCATGGAGGGGAAGAAAATTATTTTAGAAAATCTTATTTGGCCAGGCATGGTACCTCACCACTTGTGGCAATCCAAGCAGTGAAGAGGCCGAGGCAGAAGGATTGCCACAAGTTCAAAGTCAGTCTGGTCTACATAGTGCGTGTCAGGCCAGCTAGAGCTAGACTGTGGTCCTGTCTCACAAGCAAGCAAACAAGAAAGAAGACAAATATGCGAATGCCTATTTGGATCGGATAACGGCTCTGCTACGGTCCATTTGCCACATTCTCCTAGGGCAGCAGGACTGACAGATTTTGTTTTTCTAAATAAGGCACGTTATCCTCAGAGAAAAATGAGACCAAGAATCAATCCAATGAGAATGCTAAGAGTTATGGGAGGATGGCCTGGGATACACGCCATTCACAACGTGGAGATGTTATCTAGGTCATAAATCATGCTGCTTTCCTATGGCTCCCTGCTTGCATAATGCAGGAAGCTGCCTGGCAATGCTGAGCCGAAGTATACCGCCGGTGCAGCCCGGTTCAGTGTTTATACCGTGCTCTGGAATTTTAATATGTCACATACAAGGTACTAATTATTTAATTATAAAGCTTGGGAGAAGCACAAAAACATTCCTCAAAAGAACACCCCATGGGTATGAAAGCTCTAAGCAGGACATCTCTGTGCCTTGAGATGTATATCTTGAAGTCCTTCCTGGAAATGAGGTTGGTAACAGAACGAGGGGACCTTAAAAGCCTGGGACACAGAACATCCTGGTGGAAAAGTTTTCTTTCCTGTTCCAATAAACATCTGAGTTCTTCGGAGCCAACCTCACTAGTTAGGTGACGAGTGAACGTGTGCTCAGTTTCCATTACAGGAAACTCTGCAAGTGGTGACATGGGCCCATTCCACGGGTGTCACTAGAGTTCGCATAAGCCCATGTCCGGGGTGGGACATTATCTCCACTGCGTCATAGTCCCACTGAAAACTCAGGGACAAAATGAAAGACTCAGTGTTCACTTGGAAGTGTCTCTCTGTTTCTCGTCCTACTGCTAAACACGACAGACTTCTCTGACAGAGGGGTGTTCGCATGCACTCTTAGTACTCGCATGCGGAGTACAAAGGGTTGCAGCCTGGCTTAGGAAACTTTACGGAATTACTGTCAAATTTGTAAGTGAGATTTCCTACAATATAGCAGTTCTTCCGCTAAGAACAAATGTGCAGACAAGGACACAGGAACAAATATGCATGCACACACATGCATGTGTGCACATATATACTACATACGCGGTTATTAATTACAAAAAGGTGTATAATAGGGGAAAAAAGCCCAGTTTTCAACTATAAGAAAATAAACCCATAGTAACTCCTTAATATCAACTTCAGGCAGCTATGAAGTACACGCTCGTTCCCCATAAGCTGGAACGGAAAGGTCTCTGGAATGCAGTGCTAAGTGTCTAAAACCAAGGTGCAAAACAGCGTGTCACCTTTCCTTTAGAAACTGGGTCAGAGGGGAGGGATATAATCACAGTCGTATTTGCTTATATTTCTATAAAGCAGACAATAACAGTTTCAAAACAATTCTATACTAATGACAATTATAGGTGTTGTGTGCAGGGCAGGTGCAGGTTGAGACAGAATTCTCAGTATAAACTGATTTTTTTACACTATTTTAATATTGGAATTATGTAAATAAATTAAATAAATTTTAAACTGATCCCAGTCCAAGAGTGTACATGCTGGTAATGTACTACTACTTGGGGGTGTGGGGGTGGGGTAGAGGCAGGAAGATCAAGAATTCAAGGTCATCCTGAGCTACACACTCAATTCAAGACCAGTCTAAGCTACACAGAGCTCCGACTCAAAAAAAAAAAAATGAAGTAACCAATTAATTCACTAAATATGAATGTCAAAATACTTAACTTAGGGGTTTCAGTTTTTTACATCAATATTCTCACTGGTGTAGTACTGTTGTACCTAGCAGTCTGAGTTTTGTATTTCATATTTTGGTACCTTGCCCTGGAAGAAGTTAGCAGAAGGTCATGGCTAGAACCTAGGAATGTGAAACATGAGTTCTGTTCCTTCCTCTTCCACTTCATATAAAGCTAATCCCATTAAATAGCTATTTGACTATTTTTTTAAACCGACAAATTGAACAAATCCATAGGTAGACAAATGTAAGGACCTGTGCTCTGCTTTGCACGGAGAGTATTAACCCTTCTGAATTTTGTGCACCTTTGAAAAATTATCAGTATAAGGGCAAGAGATCTGTGACCTATAAAGGGCAAATCTACAAACAACTGCTATGACACATGGTACAAGACTGAGGTAAGCGGTACACAAACAGAAGAGGGGACCACGGCTGTTTCCAAGAGTATTTAAGTCACTGAAATAATAAGAAAGTAAACTTCCCAAAGAAAGAATCTAAACACAAACAGAAAACAAGAAAGAAGCTGATATTGAGAGACTTCAAGAGGAAGATGTAGTTAAAGGACTCCTTATGTGGTTATCCTCAGTGTCTTGAACTCTGTAAAGTCTAGCAGGGCAACCAGGGAGGCACAGAAGAAAGTCTAAGGACCCAGACTTGAATACGACCATGAGATCTTTGACTGAAGGACCCGGTAGAACGGCCCTCACTTTGTGAACAGTACAGTTGCTGGAGCAAGTGCCCGCTTCACGCAGGTGGCTTCCAACTTACTTTCGAAATCAGATGGAAACTTCAAACATTTCTGAAAATGGTCCTCTGGGGACCATTTACCCCAAATTAGAGACTGAATGAAAAACCATTCTTTCAAAAAGCACCACCTCTCCTCCAAAACTCCTTCTCATCTCCATATGTACAGTCATCTGGAAAGCAGATTTACCATTAAACGGATGGTCAAAGCTGTCCCACAATGTTAAACTAATCATGAAAATCTAAGCACTGCTTTCCTCACCTTCCTGGAGTGAAACATTCCAAAGAGGCTGGAAATAACCACATGTTGGTGCTGTAACCTGGGGTCCACTGACAGTGCTCGAACTTTGTACCAACATCCAGATGCTGGGACAGGAAACCAGCTTCTTGGAACCCAGTAAAAGCAAGTAGAGCCTTCCCTTCTATTTTGACTAGTGAGGGCCCCACGTGACGTTCCTAGTTTTTGGTTCCAGCAGGGTCTTACTCTGCTTCCAGCTGTGTCTACGCTGGCTACCTCATACAACACACTTGTGGACCTCCCAATGAAATGAGGGACCAGCACATGTGACTCAACATATTTGTAGACCTCAAGAACTTACACAACTTTCTTAAGATCAGTGAGCAAGTTAGAGGTATGTCGGATCGAATTTAATCATTATACCCAGCAAAGGTACTAGTATTGGGCTACCTCATGCAAATTCTATTCCAGAAATATTTCTGTGATATGCAGAAAATGGAATGCATTAAGATGTTCTAAATCATGTTTTCAGACTAGGTATTGCCTCCAAAGCTTCTAACATCTAATCTGACACAGACACGATACACAATGATTTAATGGTTACACAATTAATCGCAGTGCTCTGAGATGCAGAAAACAACTCAGTCAAGGCAGATTTATCATGGACAAGAGTCTTTTTAGTGGAAACAGAATTCCTGCTGGGCCTTGAAGAATTGTTATAATTGTATGTGAAGAGAGTAATAAACAAACAAATTAGACCCAGAGAATTATGGCAGAATAGATTTTCTGATCTTGTCACTTTAGCTACAAAGTAAAGCTCATTCAGGCATGAAGCATGCCAGTGAGACATTTTGCTGCTTTGATGACAAGACCCCTGCTTCTAGAGTTGGGAAGTGCTAAGAATGCAGCACAGTGGTAATGTCAAGTGCCGGTGTAAACTCTACATGTATTAACACATGTAACCCCTCCCCACTACCCTGTCAAGAGGTTGAGGCACAGAGAAAGACACTAGCTGGGATCACTGACTCAGAAAAGGTTAGGCCGACTCCATCAGTGGCCTCAAGAATACAGACTTTTGTCTTTTGCTCTTCTTTGGAAGTCTGTGATAGAAATTCCTTCCATGTCAGAACAATATTTAGAAGGCCTCCTATTCAGGGCCTGTGAATGTCTGATTATTCGGAAAGCTGCAAATCTTTTCTAGTCATGTTCTAATCTAGGCATTTGGGCAATGAAGTAAATGATAAGTCCCTGTAAATCACAGGCTATTAGGTTTATTCTGTGCTGTACGGTTGGGGCAATTGTGCAAATTGCTAAGCACAGCACAGACCCAGGCTCTCCAGGTCCTGCGTTCTAAGACTTTACCTTTATATTCTGGCATTTCTGATGGTCACCAGGTTGGGATTCAGTGTTCTTTATGCTCCATTTCACTCACCCTAGCCCTCAGCTTTATAAAATACATGCCCCAAATCCTATATTCATTTTCCTTTTTTAAAAAAATTTACCAAAAAGTAAGGTAAAATGCATTTAAAACTCCCTTAGAATACCTGCTCCTTTCTAGATTCAAGATTTTTGGTTTGCTATGTGACCCATTGAGTTTAACTAGGGTAATCTCTGTGACACAATGGAGTAACACAGTAAGAAGGTGTGTGTGTGTGTGTGTGTGTGTGTGTGTGTGTGTGTGTGTGCGCGCGCGCGCGCGCGCGCGCACATGCCCATGTGTGTTTGGGGGCATAGTGATAGGGATGTGAGGTTATAAGTAATGTGGGAACTCTTAGGTTTTTTAAAATATTGATTATAAAGAACAACCAGAGGTGGAGGGGGTGAGGGCGGGTGTGTGACAACAAGAGTGGGGTTCTCCCTTCTCAGAGGAGAGGGAAGACAGGAGTGGAGAAGGAGCTGTTTGAGGAAGTAATGGGAGAAAAGGGGCTGATATTGGCTTGTAAAGTGAATACATACATACATACATGCATGCATGCATGCATACAAACCAGAGCGTGTGGAGTAATCAAGGAAACCATTGCCAGGACTGTGAAGACACTGAAGAATGAGATAGGCCTTTTATGTATCCCAATGGCAACATTTGCTTATCCTGTTCAAGACTCTGAGTTTAGTCTTTTATAGAAAAAAGTAAGGATGAAACATTAAATACTCAGTAAATGCAGAAAGAACATTTTTGAAATAAATATTGGCGCTAATTATAGCTTTTCTTCCGCTATAAATGACGATTTCCAAAATTCTATAATGGGAACCTTTGAACATTTTTTAAAGGAAATCTACCTTTCAGCTTACTGCTTTCTGCATACTCTGAATGAGGAGGCAGATGTAACTCTCAACACAAGAAATTGATACAAAAACATGTTGGGAGACAGACACCAAAAAGTAAAAAGTTTAAGATTCCAGGACTACCCTGCTACGGACCTTTACCTACTGACCTACTGACCTGTGATTGAGAGCACTTTGCTTTCCAAGAGAGTTTTATGAAACAGAGGGTCATGGGATCTCTCAGAGGAGGACCGTGGAGGTTGAGGGGTAGAGACAACATGCTACATGCTTGTTCTCCAACTAGACCAGAATTGCTTGTTTTTCCTTTATGTATTGGGGTTCTGTGTATGATCTTACTAAGGAAATTTTGCTATATGGTATAGATTGTGCTTTTTAGGCTTTACAGTGTAAACTTAGAGGCTAACAGACACTTGTTTGTCTTTTTGTTTTTGTTTCAAAGACTAAATTAAGGAATAACCAATAGATACTAGACCATAGGTCTGGTACCACATAGAAGGCCAGACCATTTGTATTTTACTAATCCGATGGGTGCTTCCCCCACTTCTTCCTTCTTTCTTCTTCTTTTTGGGATTCCCAAATTAATTGTGTGAGTATCTGCTTCCTTGCAGGTTTGGAAGCTAAATATTTCTAAGTTGGTGATGTCAGATATGCTGTACTTAAATAGTCATAAAGGCATCGCCCAGGGACACAATGTATATATTAATTTCATAGATATTTGAGCAAAATCACCTCCTGAGTTCAAAACTAAGTAAACAAATTATTAGTTTTTTTTCATTTGTGCATTATACTTCTACTAGCAATCCCCACAATTGCAGTAGCTCTGTAAACAGCTCTGGGTTATACCACGGGCTTACACTGAATGTGCAATTATTTAAAACTCCCCAAGTTTCCCCTTCCTAATATCTGCTGACAAAACATTCCCTAAGTTCATACCCATAGCTTTCTATTCTGTCCTGCCGAGCTTTTAAATAATCAAACAGGACTGAGATGATATACCTCAGTCATAAAGTACTTTCCTCAAAATCACTTAGTTTTATAACTAAGTTAACTAAGGTTCTGTCCCCAGACTCCATACAAGAAGTGCAACGGTGTCTGCTTGTAATCCCAGCACTGGGACAGGGGAGACAGAGAGATGGCTGCAGTTCAATGGCCAGCAAGCCTAGTGTACGTGGTGTGCTCCAAGAGAAGGAGACACCCCGTATCTAATAACAAGGCAGATGGCATCACTAAGGAATGACGCCTAACGTTTTCCTCTAGTCCTCCACTCACAAACATGTGCACATGCATCCACACACAAACACACATAAACATATAATCCACACGCACACAACACCCCCACACAGAAGTTAATTACACTATTTTACATGAAATAAACATATACGATCCAACTTCTTTCTAGCAGCAGAATGTCGGCGGGGCCTGTTGGCTTTATGTTTTGATGCGATAAGCACATCGTCTGTGCCTTCAGACACATCATCAGCCAACATTTCGTGCTGGGTGTGCTTTCCCCATGTTGCATAAGAGAGCACACCTTGGAGCCTTTGGTCTCGGAATGTGGCCTGGGACTCTGCCAAGCCTCTCCCGTCAGCGTCATGATTGTAGATTTCTCGACTTAGATTCTACGTAATATAAGAGAAAGTAGTCTATGCTTAAAAATCGCATTCCAAGAAATGAGCGCACGCATGAAAACATAGAGAAACTTGTTTCAATTTGGGCCTAGTTTCAGGTTTCAAAGGCAGAGGGTCCACAGAAAATATAATCTCTGAGACAGAAGCTCTGAATCCAAGACTGATTAGCAGGTGGCAAAAGCTACTGAATTTTGCGAGTGAAGCAAATTATGCACAAGAAGTTTTATAACTAAGTTAACTAAATGGTTTTTTTATAATAGGTACTTGGGAAAAATATTATTAAATATTTCCTCCAGTTACTATCTCCCTGCCAGCAAAACAAATGAAAACTTTTTTTCCTAAAACCATAAAATTCTTTCATCAACTACATTGACAACTCAGAATCTAGGCAACTGCTAATGAATCTGTCTGTTCCTTCTCTAGCTCTATCTGGTGTGTCTGGACAGGATTCATACCATTCTGGATGCTGATGTGGAGTCACACAGAGGCTAATCAAGCAGAAAGTTTTGTCATTGGGGAGAAATTTAAGTCAACTTGTAATCACTGGTTCCTGTTTTTTTTTAACACATTTTGATGCTACTTATTCCTAGGTTGAGATTATCTTTATCATTTTCTTGTTAACTCTTATTTTCCTTACTTTTGAGGGGGAAGGGTGCAAGGTGGGTAGAATAGTGTTTAAAAATCCCACTCTACTTATCACCCTCTATTTAATTCTTAAATCTTCTCAAACCATTAAAGTTAAAATTAGATCAGAGATGAAAGCCATTCCTTAAGATCTTCCGACTTCATTTATTTGGTGTTATTATATCTCAGACAGTGGAATGGATTGCCTGTGGCAAAAGAGCAAAATCAAATCCTTTGTATTCGATGCTATAGTATAAACCCTTGAGAATGATAAACAAATAAGGGTGACAGCGGGAGGAAAGGAGGGAAGGAAGGAAGGAGGAAGGGAGGGATTGAAGGAGGGAGGGAGGGAGGGAGGGAGAGAGAGAGAGAGAGAGAGAGAGAGAGAGAGAGAGAGAGAGAGAGCTTTAATTCCTGGCACCCAATTTTACATTGACTAGCCTGCAAAATTCTTAAAGGTCTTAGTGTATAAGATGAGTTGTGGAGATGCTTGCTCCCTCTCCCCTTTCTGCACACTGCCCAAGCCTGCACAGGGTGTCATAGAAAGGGAGACAGTAAAGATTAATGGGGCAGCAAGCTGACTTACTGGTAAGGCTGGGGAAATTCTTTAGTAGGTACTGTGACTTCACTACTTGATGAATTGCTTAAATTAATTTGAAACATTTATCTGGCTTTCTATTGCATACTTACCAAATTTCATATAGACTAGTTGAAATTTAAAAAAAAACTAACAGACTGCTGTTTTGGATTAAAAAGAACAATCTTAAGTACAGTGACTTAAAAAAAAATCATGTAATTTTTTTTTTTTGTATTTCCTGGTTCTATTAAAATTAAGATATCCTCCTTTGCCTGCCTTCCCTCCAAAAAATGCGGAGGCATATCAAAACCGCAGAAGGTCATCATAAAATCACAGTCAGACCAAAGCAACTGAGATGAAAGCACATTTAAAAGCTCCAAGGTTCTGTAAGCCTTCAAAATCAGGACATTACGGCCATGACAACCAATGAAACGTTCTTTCAAGTGAACCTTTGGGGAAAACTACATAACATTCATTACTCTCTGGGAACTTTGAAAATAACCCTTTACTTTATTATGCCTGCCACTGAAGCTTGTAAATTTATGTTACTCTCCACCCCCACCACCCCCAACTCTCTTAATGTAACCATCCTTGAACTTCAGTCCGTCTACAAATGAAACGTCAGGGCAACAAGCTACTTCACAACCATCCACTGTGCTTGGTCAGACTTACCTTACCAAGAGTGTGTCTTAGATTTTGTGTTTGTACTTTGGTACTTACATAAATGAAATTTGCCATATGGCTTGTAATTCATTCTTTCATCTACCTATCTGTCTGTCTGTCTTTCTGTCTGCTGTCTAGCTATCTGATAGCATTCCTTTCCCCCTAACAATTTTCAAATGCCCATGCAACTATTGAGTTTCCACATTGTTTTTTTTCATTTATCAACAACAACTCCACTATTCAATAATTGGGTCCATAACTTTCTGAAGTTTTCAGTATCCCTGTGATAGAGTGATGGAAGTCTAGTAATTCTTTGAAATATAAAATTATTTAGGATTATCGCTTCTCAGCCTTTTGGCTAAGATCAAGTGTAAAATTATTTAGGATTAAATAATCTCATCCCTAGGCGGAAGATAGAGGGACTTTAAGGATTCACTTCCCTAAGTTTAAAAGTACTAAAGTTTTAGTAATGTTTCCAAGGGCTAACTCCCCCATGCCAGTGACAAGCTGATGTCATTTGCCAGCCTCACTCACTGCTTAGCAGTGCTCCATACTAGACGGAATAAAGGAATAAATGGAGGCGGAGTGTAAGCAATACGTCTACTCATTCACTCCTGACGCCCGTCTGTGCGTGTTCTCCATCCTAATAAAGAAAATTTATCATAATGCAACTTAATGTGATTATCCTTCCAATGGCTTCTGCCTCCACTGAACAACAGCCAGCATTTTCAAGTTGGAATTCTGCAAAACTCTCTTCCGAGATTCCTCTTTAAAATGCAGTTCACAGCTTGAGATCACAGAGCCTGCCAGTGGCTGAGTGGCTGCACTAGGCGGCTGAGAGTCCTTCAATTAAGCAGCAATTTTGCAATTAGTGGAAACGAAGGGCTCCATAACAATTGTTTGAAAACAAGTTGAGGCAAGTGAGCAATTACCCTATTAAAGAGATATCCTCACGTTAGCAGGACTGAAGGAGCCCCTCACACAAACGGAAACCATCCCCACAAGGAGAAAAACACAGGCTGGAAATTGTTTTAACCAGGAGAATGAGATCAGTACAATATAATTGCTGCAGTAGGAGTGTGCCTTTCATAAAAGACAGTCGGAGGCTTAGCTGTTGTCCTCTTTCTGTGCTCTGTTTTCATTCAGAAAATCCACCGCTGCTCCTTGCTCTACTCTGGGACTAAATTCCTACATCTTAAATTCTTAATGAACTACTTGTGTGTGACCTTTCCTTCCATGGTGTGCATCTCGGATTCTCTTGGTGATTAGAAGATAACATCTGTAGAAGCCAACTCTGCCAACTGTGCTACAGTGTGCAACATATAAGGATATAGAGTGGGGGGGGGGAGGGGGAAAGAGACGGATTTTACTGAAGGCTTCAAAGATGAATCTGAAAGAGAATAAAAACAAGCTGGTTGCTATACTATCAGGTGGGCGTGCTCAGCCTGCTCTGTGTGCCAAGCTACAATCCAGAGCTATTTATATTTGGAAGAAATGAGATTATTGTGACTATTAAAAAAAAAAAGGACTCTTAAGACATTACAGGAAGCTGGAAAAAGCTTACATTTTAATGGTGCCCCCTTTAAAAGAAAATCCAAGGTTTTGTGCTAGGATTTTAGAAATTTGCATTTACATTTAATATGATTTCTCCCTCCCAGTGAAATCAAGATGAACTAGAAATAACCCAGCTCCTTTCTTTGCTTGGGACCTTTAGGAGATTTAAGCCACCGATTTACATAGCATAACCGTGTTCTGAGGTGAGCAAGCAGCCTTGTAGACGAATGACCACTTTCTAGATTCCTCTTTGCGATTAAAATGGTCCATACTTCCAAGACATCCTAAAGCAGACTTCCTGAATGTTTTAATTTCTAGATACATAAAGGTTTACAATCCTTTCAAATGACCTTAAGCAGCACCCTAAAACAAACGTGATTTCAAACTGCGAACTAAACTCTGAATGGGCTGTGGGGGACTCTAGAAGTATGTGAGAAATTACTGTTAGTCTGTCTTAAAAAATGTTATGTCTAAGTGCGTCTGCAATGGCCTAATGCTTCAAGATGTCTACGTCATGTACTACGGTCTTGTTTATCTGGAAATTATTTCTTTCTTCCTGAATCATTTATAAACAGGGAAATTTTAATGACTTAAAACAGTTCTCTGTACAACATGCGTTCTGTGTCGTATTTGCTATTAATATTTACCAATATTTATCCCATTTTACAAAATAGCATAGAAGAAGAACAGAAAACAACTTTATGATTCTGGAATTCCAATAATGGTAACTACCATATTTCAAATTCCAACAGAGATTACGTTTCAACAAGTGTCTCTGTCCTTTTTCTTGCCTTCAGAGGAAAAATAAAAAGAAGAAGAAGAAGAAGAAGAAGAAGAAGAAGAAGAACAACAACAACAACAACAACAACAACAACAAACCAAAACCTCCAGACCTTATGAAAAATCAATGAAGTGCAATAATTAATTTTAAAACTCCCTAATGTTATTTCATCCTCTGCCCCTGATTAAGCCTATTATGTGTAACAGCTTGAACCGTTCTTGTTCTAACCTCAGATACCTCCGACCTGAAAATAGTGTCGCAAACTCAAAGGGGCCCGGATGCTTAGAGGAATCAAACCCGTAAATAAAATAAATAAATAATGCAACAAAACAAAACAAAAATCAATCGTAGGATCAAAATGGCTTTTGACCTTATGACTAATGTATAAAAGAATCGATTTTTGGAGAATTAAAAGAGGGGTATATTTTCAGGAAGTTGATCCAATGTTGGGAAGGGGGACTCATTTAGCCTTTCATATACAATTAGATAACAATGACTGTTCCTAATTACACATGGCTTCTTTTTTTAAAAAGATAAGTTCTAGAAGGATTAATAAACAGGCAGAACCATGCTTCTAGCCAAGAACATCCTGCATTCTTGTGAGGGGATAAAAGTTCATTGGTTGTAGTTGACGCTGAGGAGACAGGATATTTTAGGATGCCGGGGAGACCCTCAAGTAAGAGCCAGAAAATCCTAGCACATCGTCAATAGTATCTCAAAACACCCCGGGCAACTCAAGGAAAGAAACGCAACAAGTCAAAATTTCGAACCGAGCCGCAGATCTCAGGAAACTGGTTCGAAACATCATTCAACAAGTTTTCCTCACACCCCTCACATCGACCAGCAAAACTGCCCCTAAATCACTTCCCCACCCCCCCATCCGACGAGCCCCAGCAGCTACTCTTGCCAGTATGGCCAGAAGAGGGCACCCTCTACCTTCCTAGCTCAGCTCTCCTGACCCTCCTCTTCCCTCCTCCTTGGATCCTCCCTCTCTCCCTCAGGCTCCCCCCCCCCAACCCCCCAAGTCCCCATACCCGGTTTTCTAGCCCAGGCTCCACCCCCAACTCACGAATTGTTTTCACTAAAACACCAGTTCAAACCCGCAGCCTGTGGCTTACCCCACAGCAGCCCCGGGGGAAACACCCCCGAACAGCAATTTCCCCCTTCTTCCTTGTCATCAAGCACAAAGTCCCCACCTTCAGCTATTTCTTTCTACACTTAGGCCGGCCATCCGTTCCGCTTCCTATTTCAGCATCCCTAGAAATCAAAACTAGCCTCTTCATCCTCCAGAGACACCCAACCTACTCCCGGATGAAAGTCAAAACTTTCACTTCCGCAGGAGGATGCCCAAGGGGAGGTGCGCAGGATGGACAGGGGATCGGATACAGGCTGTCCTGAAGTTCCGCAGACCCTTTCAGGGCCCGGGGACAAAAAAGAGTCCCAAGTTTTCTTAATTACGTTGACCTTGGACCTGTCCGTAAGGTTGGTAATACTCCCTAGAGAGCAGGTGACAGTCAACAGCCTGTTGTGATACCCAGGAAAAGAGATGAGGGCAGAGGGCGCCAAGACCCACTCTGGGACCACACACCAGCCCGGTCCAAATCTGCGTGGAGACTGCTTAGCCTGTGGTAAGGGATCCCATCCCAGCCCTGACCCCGGTACCTTCTGTCTGAACCCCCTCCCCGCCCCCGCCCCGACAGCTGTCGCCCTACATCTCTCTCACCACCCTTCCTCGTCTGCGGGAGGACTTCGGGGATCCCCGGGACGCAGGCTTAGCTCCCATGGCGCAAGTCGTCCTCTTCCCTTGGCTTTTCCTCTCGCACTGAAGGGATTCCCGGGGTCGCGCTGTCCCTCGGGGTCCTGGGTTCCCGGGAGAACGCTCCTCAGGAGCAACCCCGCCCCTCCGCTGTCCCGGGACGGAGGTGAAGCCGGAGTTACGCGGTCGCACAACTTCTCGGTCCCCTAGCCAACTTTGCCGGGCGCACGCGCCTCCGGCTCTCGCGCTTAGCCCCACGCCCCGCAGTCGCCTACCTCAGGGTCCACACAAAGCTCTCGGATCCCCGGCAGTGGAGTCACATTGTTGTCACGCTCCTGGTCCCTGCTCCCTGCCCTGGGCCCCTCGTGCGCTTTCTCGTCTCCCCAAAGCAGCAGTGGCAGCCGAAGGAAGCGGGTCTCATCAAAGCCTCCCCGGGCGGAGGTGGCGCGCCGCCCCAGGCGGTTTCCTTCTCCAAGCCCGGGAGTCCCGGGCGCGACGGGAACCGTGCGACAGCCAGCCAGCGGGTGCGCCCCAGCACGGCGGCAGCGGCGGGCACCCAGAGCTCAGCCAGCGCCAGGCACTGGGGTCAGACATTATTTAGCTCTTCGGTTGAGCTTCGATTGGTCAGACAGCGCCGCCCCTATCCCCTCCCTGCTCCGCCGCGCCACCGATACCCATTCCGGGCGGCTGCTTAAAGGGGACGACGCGCCTTTTCCTTTTGGGGGACTCAGCCCTCGGAGGCCCTCGGGGTATCTCTGATCGCCTTGCACTGGCTTCTCTCCATTTCCCCGGAGCCCGCTGCTTAAACCCAAAGCTCTGTGCCTGCCCTCTGCTGTCTCCGCAGGGTGACCTGAGCTAGGAGGGGTGGTCGAATCCCGGTCCCTAGGAACCCTAGTCCCCGCAACGCGCCCTAGAGTAGGAGGAAGCCAGTGTGACTCCCACGAGTCCAAATCTTTTCCCCTTGGTTTGAAACTCTCCCCATCTCTCCCATGCCGGCACCCAACTTCTGTGGGAGAGGGTGTGCATCACCGCCTGCCCCAGACACACCTTCCCGCACCTTCCCGCACCACAGAGTTAGAAAAAGCGAACACACAATGAAACTACACAGAGTGTGCGGGGTTATGGTTTACTCCGCTACCTTAAACACACCGGCTTAACCAGAGTTCGCGCCCTGACCTCTCAGGAGTTTGCCTAATAGAATTCAATCAAGATAATAACAGTATTTTTTATTAATGAATAACCCCGGATAGCATTACACCAAGTTACTGCTTCTAGCCTAGGCAATAACAGATCTCACTGAAGCCATATGCTTCCCAGCAGACCAAACGGGGGCGGGGGCGGGGGGAGTGAGGAAAGAGAAAGAAAAGAAACCCACCTTTTTCAGTCACTACTTGTCAAAGTAAACATCAAGGCAGCTGCTCTGGGGAAGACCGGTCCCCAAGGCTCTAGACTCTTACTATATATTACCCCTTCTCTTCAGTTAAAAGGGGGAGGGGGCGAGTCTTTGGTGGCCGACATGTACTCCTGTTCTGCAGCAAAGAAGTTAAATTATTGATAGTGGAAATTGCATGGCGGAGGTAACACTCGCACGCCTTCAGTGAGAAGCTGCATTTGATCTAGGCAGAGGCTAGGAGATTTCATGCTAGCTCGCCGGGGGTGGGAGGGGGTGGGGGGGGAGCGGCAGCGCGAGCAGTCCTCTCCTCGGTGAATGGGAAAGTGGGTGGGAGTCCACGAGAGGGCTCCACGCTGCCTTGACGTGAGCTGTCATATGATACCTCCTCTGCCTCGAAATAGACACTCTAGTGCACGAATTACCAGAATCAGAATTCCGCGCATTTAAAATGATACATCTTTTATTAGAAGAATTCCGTTCCAGGGCACTGCATGCTTTGTAGATGTTTTCACTTCCAGTCCTAGCGAATTCACGCACACAGAAGCCAAGCCTTTCATTATCTAGGCAGCAACCACACATCAAAAACCCCAACTTTAACCAGGATTTAGGGCGACTGGTGGGTAGGGTTAGGTGGGTAGCTCACTAAGCCCCCTTCCTCCAGAGCAGTGAGTGGTCTTTGGACAGGGTGGGTTTTTGTTGTTGTTGTTGTTGTTGTTGTTGTTCTTGTTTTGATTTTGTTTGTTTGTTTGTTTGTTTGTTTTTAACCTGTGGCTGAGAGAGCAGTTATAAGACTAGGTTCTGGAGAACTATTTTGACTTAGCTGTATGATACTCAAGTGTCTCCCTGGATTACAGCTTTGTTAAACGGTGCTCCTATAATCCAGCCAATAAGTAAAGGCTAGGGCAGACCTTCATTATTTATTTTATTTATTTATTTATTTATTTATTTATTAGGAAAAGAAAAAAGAACAAGAGGGCAGTATTGAGCGTGGTGCCACAGCCTCTTGTTTGCATAATTACCTGTCTGAAGATTAAAAGGGAGGTTCCTTCTTCTAAGGCTGGCCTTTCGTGCGGCTGAGGCAGGGCCCAGGGATTAGCATTTTAATAAGCAATCCATTTACAAACAATCTCAAGTCACTGTGAAAGAGTGACATATGTGACTCATAGAGGAGGCAAAAATGAGGATCAGAGACTCTTGCACCCCAACTTCTGTGGGTCCTTGTATATGAATGTGCCTGTTTGTGGAAGCTAAATGACTTAATCATTGTTAAGGTATTATCTCTGATAATCCTAAGGGCTGAGGTTAACAAAGTGAACTTAACTAACATTTGCTATTTGAAAGCTTCCAAAAGCTACCGACAGAAACCATTTCTGTTTTATAAATGAAGAACCTGAAATTCAACAACACCTCATAGTAATTCAACCAAGCGCACATACCAGAGATCCAACCTTAAAGACCTCAAAATCTCAAGCTAGAAATGCCCCCCCCCCGCTTCTATCCTTTGCCCTTCAGTAATGGGAAGTCATCAGAATTCAAGATCCTTTAGATTCCCTTTACAAACTGATGATCTGGATAGTCAGGGTATTCAAATACATTCGCACACTCACAGCTTTGCCCCCTGACAACTTGGTGGAGCATGTGATCAATACAACAGAGATGTTGAGGTTTACTGTGAAATACCTAATCTATAAGAAATGTGCAGGGGAAACAGAATGGTAGAGGGTATGAAGCTAGACTTGGCCCACCTTAAAGACCCTCTGTTTCTTCCTAGGGTATAGGCTGAATGCAACCATGTCTTCTTCTATTACTATAACTTAAGTGGCTATATTATAAACTTTAAAGCTGCCGGTATACCTTTAAAACTGACTGGAGGAATCCTATCTGCAATTTTAAAAGGTAAGTAACTAAATCAGCTCCAAACAAGTGTCTACTTTCCAACTTTACATTTGTTAGGAATGAGTTTTGCCCCCAGGTTTTGTAACCTGTTAAAATGTACTTCTTTTCCAAAGCCTATGTTGTAAGCAAATGTCTTTGCTAGCATTGCAGTTGCTGCTCAGGTAGATGCTACTTCAAATCTTTATTCTACAGACCCGACATTACCCTGTTAGCACTTCCGCTGAAGAAACCATGCCTTCATCCCGAGACTCGATTGGATGGCTGATCTTGTTATTCTCACTCTCCCTTGATATTATAGACATAAATGTTTGTGTCTTCCCTTTCCAGTGGGTGGTGCATTTTTACTGAGAAAATGAAGGAGGCAGAAAGGCAGGAGTATTTGGGGATAGAAGATCAAGAATATGAGCAAGTAGACTTCTTCCCACTTCTGAGTATTTTTAAATCTTTCTGATTTGCGATTGTGGCAATACCTGGACAGTAAGAGACCCAACTTATCACATTTACCTATTGGTCATGGAAACGTCCCCTCCCTTTCACTGAAGAACATCAGAGCCACGATCGATCAAGTGCCCGTACTCTACAGGAAGTTATGGATTCTTTTGAAAAGTTTTCACTCTGGTAACATATTCAACTAGTTTGGGGGGCTTAAGATCAAAATTTTAAAATAAAGATTTTTCTTCTGTTTTTGATCAGGTGTCACTATTTAGCTCAAACTCACTTTGGACTTCAACTTGTGAGTATCCTGAACCATAGGTGCCTGCTAAAGCAGTTGATTACTGTCATATTATGCTTTAAGGCAAATCTTGATAAAATGAAGCATGTTTTTTTTTTTCCTCTTACAGGTTGCTTTCTGACATAAAAGATTGCTATTGGGAGCATTTTTCCCTAAGTTTTTGATGCCAATATTTTCTCTACCATCAAAAGGAAAAAAACTATGAAGAAGAGAAATGTCATTGCTGTGGGGATTAAAAGTTAATTTTGAGTGAATCTAATTCTTAATTCCTTTGGTTTATTGCCTAATATTCTCCCAACTCAATGTTTCAAGGGGACAAAAGTGAGGCAGACGTGTGACTTCCCATCTCTTGTCAGGAAATACAAACTAATCCTCACTACCCAAGTGGGAACAGAGGCAGCAGGATCAGATTTGATACTGACATATTTTTCTATTAATAATTTTAATTGGATGAGGTCAATCCTTCTATCTCTATAAGCATTTTATGTTTAATTGTGTTTATTGAAGTTACTCCGGCCTTCACTTTTCTTTGGGGGAAATAAAAGGTTTAGTATCAAACGAATTGACCCCAAACACAGCTGAAAGCTAGAGAAAGTAATTAACATGGGAGAATAGTAAGGAAACAGAAAACTTCCCTGGTGAGCAGACTGACAAGGATGTTTTCGAATCCATGCTGCATGATTTCTAAGGTCTAGTTTGGCCTTGAACTGTGTCATTCACAGCCTTTGAAATCATTAAATAAGGTCTGTTCTTGAGAAAAAATACCTTAAGGGAAAAATAGTTTCCTTATTCATTGGGTAGTACTTCTCTGTTAGATTCTTATAGGGCATAAAAATAACTCCATGCTATACTTAGATGTGGCCAAATTGGCCAACACATGTTCCAGGAATTCTGTATCCTGGCAGGCCCGGTATGGACAGATAAAAGCAAGGAAACACAAAAGCCTTGGGTATTGAGAGTTGAAAAGGAGTGTCTAAAAAAAGATGATCCCATCTGGAAATACTTGTCTACTTCAAGGAAAATACCATAAAAATCATGAAATTGCTGAGGCTAACCCCCTAAGTATTCAAGAATCATCTACTTGTGAACCTTCCTCTACGTTAACCAGAACTTCCCTGAAAACATGGAAAGATTAACAATGAAAAAGTCATTGATTTACTCATTCAACTATGGTTATGAGCATAGTCACCAAGAGCATAGAGCCGTGGATCTGGGGAATAAGAGCTAGGCTTATGAACCGTGGTGTGTGTTGGTTGTGCTGGGAGCAGAACCATGGAAAGCATGAACAAACATAAATTACTGGGTTTCAGGACATTGAGTTAGATATCCAGAGTAAGTCACCTTGATTTTGAAATACAACCATGTTTTAATATGTGATGGTCGAAGCAAGGTTTTCTGTGATTAAACTTTACACTTTTTTCCATAGACAAATGAAGAAAGAAAAAAGAATGAAAACACAGTAATTTCGGTGCTTCCCAAAGTCATATTAGGAACGTGCGTGAAGAATCCAGGCTATTTTCTCTGGGATTTTGATATGTGTGCCATCGTTAAATGAACTGTGTAATGAATGACCTAGGTAGGTTATGCAGCTCTCTTGACCTGGTCCTGCCTGGGCACATGGCAGAAGGGGAGGGGGAGCTCCACAGCATATGCAAGCAGCAGGGATACCTTCGCCTCTGTCTAGCACATAGCATCATCTGGAAGCTTCCAAAAGCCATCACTTCATCAATTTCAGTTTCCCTTTACTTCACAATTAAATTCATTCAACTGGCTATAACTTGCTGGGCATCAACATGTGCCAGCCATTCTATGTGTTGTGCCATAGATAAACAAAAGGTATCTCCGAGCTTTAGGAGTTTATAGTCTTGGCCATGAGTTATTGTAGTTGGAGGGCCATTTGTTATTTGCCAAAGGAGTGACCTTATATTGTTTTTTTTTTCTTGCCTTAGGTTTGTTATACTGTATAGACTGATAACAATCTGTCTGCCCCCATGTAGTTGTGCTAAGAAGAAACTCCCTTCTAAGGCTTCAGGGATATATAGAGTTAGGCAGAGCACACCACAGTTAACTATTGCCTTGGTTGTTATTCATGCTTAGCTGTGTTTTCATAAGGCAAACAAATGAGAGTGGAGACAGTGGTTGAGAAGAAATTGGGCAAGTGATGTTTATTAGGGCCATCTAATTTTGACATATGATTAGGTAAATTCTTTCATTGATTCTTTATTCTGTTTATGTGTATGTACGTGTACCTGCATGAGTTTATGTGCATACCTGTGTGCAGGTACCTGGAACTGGGGTTTTACAAAGTCATGAACCACTTGGGTGCTAGGAACCAAACCTAAGTCATCTGCAAGATGTTGGTCTGTGTGTTCATGTGGGTTTAAACAGACGTGCGCGCCCCCCCCCACACACATGCATGTAGAGGTCAAATGTAAACTATGGGTGTTGTTTCCCAGGAATCTTTCCTTCTGAAAGTGCTAGACACCTTGGTTTTTTTAGACAAAGGGTCTCTCATTGGCCTGGAGGTCACTGATTAGTGAGGCTGCCTAGACAGCAAATACCAGGGGTCTAGTTGTCTGAACCTCTACAAGCTACCACATGTGTTTTAAGTGAGTTTTAGAGGTCAAAGTCTACCCTTCTTACTTTTAGGCAAATACTTTACAGACAGAGCTACTTCCTGGCCCCTGGAAGGGCTGTTATGGGGTTATCCTGTCTTCCTACATAGTAGATTAAGCCTCCTTCTCAGAACTTCTAGAATCTAGCATTGCTAGCTCTCAGAAGTTCCTTCTTGGAGCATAAATTGTCATTGTTACAATTAGTATCTTATTTTATTTCATCCAGCCTTATTGAAGATGAAGAACCGCTGCGAAATCACCACTCAGACAATTCTCATCGCATATTGAATCTCACAACCTTCTTCATAAACTTCAACTTCCAATCCATTCATCACTTCTCTTGTTCTACCCTGGACCTCCTCCAAAGTCTCCATATTCTTTGGAAAACGTGAAGCCCCGCATTCAACATGTGTGTGAAATTAGCCAGGACTCAGGAAACAACAGAATCATGAGTTATCTGAACACAGGTGTTGGGAAAAACTAAGGGAGAAGAAAATTCAATCAGATTGACAAATCATCCCTTGGGAATTGGAGATAGGAGAGGTTGTTTTATAAAAGAACAAGCCTTTGTATCAAAGCTGAATTTTTTTCCCCTTTGGCTTCTAAATGAGTTGGTTTAATTCAAAGTGGTGCAGAATTCAGAGTACAATGAAGATGGAACAGTAGGCTCTGGGGGGATTCCAGATTGGATTCACTTTAAATTCACAGTCAAAGCTGAATCTTTATCCTTAGCATAAACATGCTACATTTTTTCAAAAGAAACAGACCCTGAACAAGGTATTCATTCCCCAACCCCAAACCCAACCACAATGTTGTCTAAGACTAAATGATGTTGAGTATACTACTTAATATCTTAAGCTGTGGACTTAACTAAATTGGAATACTATTTTCAAATCCTCAGGGGTTAGTACTTTTGTACAAGCTCTTAGAAGAATAAGGTTTATGAAATACTACACTACTTTTGAGCCTTTTACTTCCTGAAAACCATTGTAGTTTTTGTCTTCCATTTTGTTAACACCTTAAACCTAATTAGAATAAAGTTAATAAAACAAGTCCAATCACATAAGACCCACACTAACCAGTCTAATACCAAGAATCAAGCTTTTCTGGATGTTTCATCCATCAGGTATACTTCATCAGGTAGATCATGATTTCACAGTCCATACTAAATATATAATGAATTCAGTGTCCTTCCTTGACCAAATTGGGGTAGAAGTAGAATAAGGTATTTCCATAGACTCCAGCAGTTTTAGTCCCTCATGTGACTTTAGCATCTCTAAAAAGACCACTTGTGCTAAGATTTATCAACATGCCTTCAATCAACTGTTATAAAATTATATCGTCTCTGTAAGTTGCTTTCTAGGAGAAGGTTGGATGAAATTTATCAAGAAGACATCCAAGTAGATGTATGACTTCCCTGCTCCTGCTGTCTTCCTATGCAGCTACCCATCTAGAGCTGGTGCTTTCCCTTCTGAGGTGCTGCAGAGACACAAAGGACCCAGATACCATTCCTGGCATGCTCCCAAATGAAATGTATTTCCAGAGAGGTTTCAAGTTTGGAGTGGAGCCCTTAGAGGAAGAACACTGAATTGCACAAGGAAAGCCAATAAACATCTTAGTCCCTAGCAGGAACTATGAGCTTGCAATTACGTTTCAGGCTGTGCTTGTCCATTTTCTTCTCTATATCTGTAAACAATATGTTAGGTTTGGAGGTTTGTCATAGACTGTGTGTTTTGGAGAGAGTGTTCTTCATCAGAGCATCTGCAGTACCACAGCCAGTAACCGTTAGAAAAGGCAAACTTATGAAATGGCTTCTAAACACACTAAATCCCAATCTAAACAATTTATAAGGTTTCTTACTCAATAACTCTTAGAAGTCAACTCATGCGGAACTGTTCTAAACAAGTTAAGAAAGAAGTAAGGAATCCCCCGTTGGGTAATAAACCAAGTGAATGCAAGAATGTCCAGGTAACGAGCCTCAGAATTCTTGCGGGGCTAGATATTTATTGCTGGAAAATTCTGTATGGATAGTGTCTGACCATGACAACAATTATAACAGTTAAATTGTATAAGAATTTGCAGGTGAGGTTAATAATTACAAGAAAACTTTGGCGTTATAAAGCCACGGGTTAAAGCCCCGCTTTGCCACTGTGGCTGAGCCAATTTAACACAATTATCTGGCTAAAGGATTAATCAGTTTCCTTATGTTAAGCTATGAACACTGACAGGCTTTGCCTGGAGAGATTGTTATGGAAAGGATTCATTGAGAAGCAGTAAAACAGAATGCTCACTGAATTAAATGAGACAAAAATCAGGTTTTGCTATTCTTTACATTTGGTCCTAACCTGCTGGTTGAATGTCGCCATGCTCCTTTCTGTGACTGTGAAGACGAGACTCTAAAATGAGAAATTACCAGTCACTTGAAAGCCATTCTCTGATCAGCAAATCTTTAAAAATCATCTGAAAGTAGTGTTTGTGCCCACTGATTTTGAGGCTATCACTTACGTGGTGTGGTAAGGGCTGCTTAGGAAAATACATATGCAAACCATCTATAGATGAAATGAAGACTCGTGTAGCACTCATTACACAGGAATATTGGGGCTTCCAATCTTCCCACCTCCCCTCCTCTCCTCCTTCCCTTTGTTTCCTTCTTACTCCCTCTGGGCTGGGAATTGAACCTAGGGCCTCATACTCACTAGGCGAATATTCCAGCATTGAGTCATGTCCTCAGATTTATTTATGTATCTATTATGTATGTACATATGTATTTAGTATTTTAAGATAGAATATCTTCAAGTTACCCAGGGTGGCCTTGAACTTATGTCCTTTCTGCCTTATCTTCCAGAAAAAGTGGAATTACAGACCTGTATCATCAGGCCAGGCTTAGAAGGCAGGGTTTTAAAATGAACTTGTAAATCAGAAAACTTTAGGTCTGAAGTTCAACTTCTCCTCTTAAAATGTACTGTGTTTGTTTGGGCAAATTACTTAAACTTCCTGAGATCTTGTTTCCTTGTTTATATAATTAGAAAATAATCTGTCTCCAAAAGTTACTTTGGGGGCTAAAGAATATGTATCAAAGATAAAGCAAAGAGCTTAATACATGGTAAATGTACAACAGATGTTCCCCCACCTCACAATTTGTGTCCATGTTCCTACAGTGTAACAATGACAAATTCTGAGAGTTTTCAGACAGGTGAGTTTGTTAAAGTTGTGTTAGCTTTCTGGGGGTAGTATTCCCTAAGTTCATAGCCAAAGTTTAAACTTCCAAGATCTGCTTTGCAGGAGTGGCTATGTTGCAGATCAAACCCAAGAGCAAACACTCTACCACTGAGCTATACCCTACCCACGCCCCTGGGATCTCCTATCCTTTCCACAGGAGGACTAGATTTCTAGAGCTGTGGAACTGTGCTGCTGCTGATACTAAAATTATGGATTAGGGTCATAGTGAGCTCGACTGAAGCATGACTTCCACACCATGGTTATCTCCTCAATTGGTCTTTTACACACTGTGTAGCTTGTCTAGTGGCAAAACTGATTTAATTTTTTTCTGCCAATGCCAATTTCCTTTGCCAGAAAGGAAAACCAAATGGCTAATGTTGACATTGGCTAAATTCACATTTCGGAATCAATGCTATGTTAATAATTTCCTCCCACATGTTCTGTTGTCAAATAGGTAGGGGATTTTATCTAGCACTATTTGCAAACTTTATTACAAGCAGAAGTTAGACATTGTTGTATTGCATGCCAGTGGTTAGTTATTTCAAAATTATAGCAATCATTTTGCTGCTACATTATCCACTATATAAAAGTACATATATCTTTATATCACAATATTTTACATTTTATATTATGATAGCTAAATATAATGCAATTGTTTTCCTTTGTAACCATAAACTTTTTATTACCTTCATTTAGAAGAAGTATTCTGAGATGAGTTTACAAAAGGGTTTATCAGACTGCCAATAGTCTATGCCAGACAAATGGCTATAAATCCCATGTTAGTTCAACATGTCATAAAGAATAAGAGCTTAATTCTTTGATATTGATTATGGAAGTCATTGGAGAGGAAGAAGTTCTCAGAGGAGGATGAAGGTGAAAGTCAAGGAAATCACTGTTTCCTACTAAAGTAATTAGAACTAATGAGCATGAAGACAAAGATCATGGCCAGGGGAGAAATGGCCTGGAGGAATGCTCACGGAGAGCCCTGCAGAAGCCCAATTCTTCCCTGCTTTCCTGATTATTTCTCTACTCAGTTTGCTATACATTTCCTCTCTCTTTTCCATTCATCTCTCCAGCCATGCTTTACCCTATTGGCTTCCTGTTTGGGTGAACACTCATTTGGACACTTGATTTGGATATTTCATCTTACAGAGCTCTTAATACTTGTACATATTCAATATATTTCTGTGAACCTGAAGAGATCTCTGTTTTAACTTCCCTTGGCACTGATACAGACTCTGATGGGATTTCTAGGTATCACAGCACTTGATACATATTCTGGCTCTAAGATCCCAATGTTTTTCTTCTCCTGTTGGACCCTGCTTCCTAGTTTGGAAAGGGTATGCATTCACTCAGAGGTTAAAAACATTGGAAAGGTCATTTTTATTTCCCATACTAATCCAGAGAAATGGCCTTTTCTGTTTAAAATATCTCATGTAAGCCTCATTTTTCTACCAGCTTCAGGTTGGACTGTTAAATTTGGGATTACAAATTGCTAAGTGGCTTGCTTGTAGAAACTTTCCTTAAGGTTTATTCTTTTTTTAAAAAGTTTATACTTTGAAATATATTTTGCCATTTGTCTAAAATAGAATTCAAGAGTGATGTCTGTCATCCTTAGTGCATCAGAAGTTATTTTAAATATGGCATCTTTATAAAAGTCAATAGCTGCCTCATCAAAGGGCAATCATGTCCAGTGTGGGTGGCTGTGCCAATTGTTTTTGAACTACTGCAGCAACCTAGCCAATCGCGGGGAATGGCTTGCAGTCTCTCGACACCCACATTTCTTCTTAATTATCTCCACCAGACTGAGTTAGCTAAGGACAGATCTATAGCATTTCCTGGATGTCCAAATGCCCACACACCTTCTGCAGGCTTTGAGTTACCAGTTCTCTTTCATGTTTCTCCTGGATGGACCATTAATTATCTATTAGCATGTACATATAATGCATTATTTATAAGAACAAGACACTTTCAGGATGCAATATCTTTAATTTTAAAAAGAAGTGGCATAAAACATAGAACATGGATGATGTCACAAAGAAAAGTGCCTTCAAATTTGACAGTGGGAACTCTACTACAACCCTCCTTTAAAAATAAATCTAAAGAAATTTAAGGTCATTGTTCAATTTAAACTATCATAATCATAATTTTTGAGGAAAAAAATGGGAAACTCCATATCCAGAGACCTCCTATGTAGGTTCCAACTATGTTGCATTTAAATTTTTTAAAAAATGTATTTAGAAAGTAAAAAATTAATGGTTTCTAAAACCATAAATCATCAAAGGTTAGGATAAGTTAAACTCAACTTGTCTTGAAGAAATGGGAAATAGTTACAGTGCACATAATTCTTCTATAATACTGGGGAATGGCCCATGGGTCCCATGCACTCCACCAAATGTTCTATCTTTTGGCTACCCCTGCCGTCTTTCTACTGTTTTGAGACATAGGACCATTAAATTCCACAGGCTGACTTTAAATTCATTCTGCAGGCGAGGCAGGTCTTGAACTTGTGATCCTCATACTTCACCCTCCTCCAGGTTGTATATTGTACACTAATCAACCATGACACTGAAATAGCCTTTAGAACTTATCCTGAGAACATTGTTTCTGTACTATGTGTATGGAAACAGAAACCAAGTTGATCTTTTAGCTATTGATAATGAGTTGAGGATAAAGCTTGAACTTTGGCTTTAAACCCGAGTCACTGTGTTTTCTTGAAGAAAGCACAAATCCAGATGTCTTTAAGGGGCCAGATTTTGTCACCAGCCTGTAGGTTCTGGCAAGATAAGGATTATTCAGTCCTGAATCTTCAAACTCAGACATAGTTTGGGACTCATATTTGATTGATATTTAATACATATGGAAGAAAATTATGACTGTTAATTTTCTGCAGAAATATGTTGGGAGAAAATGCCACCATGGCCCACTTTAGATATGCAAACACTATCTACCATGGTAAACAAGTATCCAGGAATCCAAGACCTGGATTAAATTCCAGAGGGTTGAAAGAGAGCAAGCCAGCATGAACTCATGCATTGGATAAGGGCTGGGCTAAGAGACCTCTGACAAACGTCTGGCCATTAGATTCTCTGACTCATGAGCAAAAGTAATGTACTTCTTGGCTTTGGCCTATCTTCTGTGTTTGTTTTTCAGGGGAATTAGTGACTGTGACTTGCTAGTGTGTCAGCCACAGGAAGATTCCTGTTTCCTTTGAGCCTCCAACTTTGAGAGAGGGATAGAAGAGTTTAGGACGGCAAGGCCATGCATGGACTGATTAAAACTTTCCATTAGCTCTGCCAAATTTTGGGAATATTTGTAGATCCGTTTTTTAAAAAAATAATTTTGATAAATCAAAATATGAAGAAATGATGCCTAAAATTCCCTCAGAGGCCTTAGATAGGTCCGAGGGGGCATGATGGGCACTGAACAAAGAACAATCTTTGAGACTGGAAGAGACTGACTCTGAGCCTCCAGACTGTGCACTGTGGTATGTCTCTGCAGTTTGGCCCAGAAATTACCTGTGTAAGAGGCCATGGTGATCCCCACCTAACATAGCCCGTCTGGAAATTAAATGAAGAAACCTGTAAAGAGATGTCAAAATCCTCCATGACGTGTTCTTATTAGGAAATGTGAGTAAACTGTGCACCTGAGTATAGACAGCTCTTCAGAGGATTCTATTTTTTTTTTCTTTCTCAAGACAGGGTTTTGCTGTGTAGCCCTGGCTGTCCTGGAACTCACTCTGTAGACCAGGTTGGACTCCAACTCAGAAATCCGCCTGCCTCTGCCTCCCAGAGTGCACCCTAGGATTCTTAACAGTGTTTGAATAAAAGAGAAAAGAGAGAAGAAAGATGAGAGGGGGAACAAGTCAGGACTGGCAAAAAACCAGACCAAACCCAAACCAAATAAACCAATACCCTCTCCCCAAAACCTCACCAATGAAAATGGAGGCAGGATAATAATTCAATATTTTGACCCATGTGTCAATTTGGGTGTGGGGAGGGGGAGGAGTATTACTGCTTATCGAACAGGAGTCTTTTTTTTTCCTAGAGACACTTGTGAAAGTAACAGCTCTACATTCCCAACTAAAAGATGTAAGACTTTATAGTCCTGAAATTATGTTCACTCTGAAGTCAGAAGGGGAGAGAACATTTTATTGTTTAAAAATTTAATCTTCTCCACTTAAGGCAACCCCCTCCACTTCCAGAGCACTCAGTAAGTGGTAAACGTTCACTGAATGCTAATGTTTATTTTATTATTAACTACTACACAGTGTTCTTTATGGGGATTACGGTATGTAATTTTAAGAGATCTGCTGCTTGTTAAACTTCCCCTAGAAACATACAAACACACACACACAGACACACAGACACACACACACACACACACACACACACAAAATGCACTGACAGATCAGCAAAGAAAGACACCAGGAAAAGAAAGATAATTTGAGATAGTTCTGAGGTAGCAGTTGTAAAATTAAAATAGGCAACTCATTAAATTATCCATAGAGTGAAAAGAAAGCTACAAAAATAGATATTTTTCTGGCAAGTCAGTGCTGTTCAGAACAAATATAGTTTTCAGTCAGCAGAGTTTTTATATCAGATGATATCAGTTCATATTTGTTAGAATCACTTGCATGGTTAGACTAGTTTGCTCTAATTAAAAGCACAAAATTATGTAGAAGAATATATTTAGGAAGGAAAACCAACACTTCAATAAGACATCATTTTAACTGACAACTGTAAGCAATACAACCAAATAAATGAATGCTATCTGAGCAATTTGGAGCATGGGCCCCAAGATCACAGAAAAATTTAAAAAGTAAATAAACAAAACCCTCTTTGTAAGTCATGTTTTAGTTTGAACTGCTTCAATTCAATTTGCTGACTTTTGTGGCTGCTTATCTGTTTTGTGGTTATCCAGGCTCTTGTCTTCTTTCTCCCTTGGCTGGTGTTGCTACATTGTTTCTTATTAAAGTTTCCCCTAGAGGACAGGCCAGGAAAAGGAAAGACCTTTTTCCAGCTTTTTCTTATTAAGAATTGAAGGACTTGGTAGGGAAGTGTGACGGAAAGCCACAGCTTACACAGGTCGATCCCACCTCTTTTCAAAGCTTCTCTCCAATTTACACTGATAGATAATTGACAATATTTAGCAAGCCAATTAATTGCTTGCTTTAAAAAAAAATTCATCTCCTGCCTTGACCGTGCAGATGAGATGATCTTTTTAATTAGCAAGGCCTGTGGTTCAATCACGTACAAATGCTGCATGCAAAGAGGTACATTGATGTGGCCCCGTTTCTGGAGTGGCAGTTTGCAAAGCCAATTCAGACATTCTCCTCCAAAATCTGCTGTGTTGTGGGTCTTAATGTCAAGGATACTGGAAAAGATACTGGCAAGGTGTACATACTTTCATCTAATTCAGTACTTATATATTCCACTACGGGAGCTAGACCAAGGTAAAAATCTCACCTACAGATGTTAATATGCAGGAATAGGGGCTACAAAAGGAGGCTATATTATTATAAAAATTGTAAGGCTAAAATGTCTCTCCCTCTCTTCCTCCCTTTCCATCTCCTATCATCTTTAATCTTCTGACTCCAAAAAGGGCAATTGAAATTCCTTTGCTTTTATGTTAAAGAGATCTATGTTAATACATAAAAATAGTGAATACCGGGGGCACTATTCTTAAAGTGACAGTAGAAACCAAGTCAAGGATGCTTGGGTGTAAAAGGATGACGTGACACTTTTGAGGCGAATTTAAATTGTTTTAAGAAATGGAGGTTGAATAATTAGACTGGTAAGTATTTTTTTTTTCTCCTTGTTGCCCAGACATGATACCTACAATTTCTTCCGTTCAACTGTCAGACAAATTGGCAAGTGGACTAAAAACAATATTCCCTTAACGAAGCGTTCGTCTAAAGCCCTAGCAACTGTATTAGGCAGCCCCAAGTATTCACGAACAAGGCATGGCGCGGGAGGGAAACTCTACAATTTAGAATGACAGATGATTATTTTTTTCTCTATCCATTAAGCCTTTTCAAAATGTCATAATATTTACACCTATTCCTTGGTGAATTAGATCCAAAGACAGGCAGACAGAAAGAAAGAAGGAAGGAAAAAAAAAATCCCTCCAACTGGTTACCGCTGGGCTGGGGAAAAGCAGGCGTTGCACCTTTAAATTTTGTCCCTTGGTTCTCTGTCCCCGGCCCCCCTTCTCAGGATTTTGCAATAAATCTCCCAGTTCTGCGTTCAGCCCTGCAGATCCGTATTTAAAACAGCACCATCTGGGAAGGGTGGGTGGCGATGGTGATGCGGGCGCCTTGGAGTTCCTTTGCAGCACGCTTGGAATTGCATCAGACTGATCCGAAATCCCCCCGCCCCCAAGCCCTGCCCCTCCCGCCACGCTTCCCTCCCGGCCCCTCCCCTCCGCTCCTTTCGCGTAGATCTGACTGAGAAAACGCCTGGATCCCGGAACTGTCTGTGCCCCATTCGCTGCAGGCTTGATCCGTAAACCCTGCCCTACGCTCCCTTTGTGTGGCGAACAGCCTATGGGCAGTCATCTGATCCAACTGCCTGTTTTTTTCATTCTTTCTCCACCCCCCACCCCCCAAATTTCCACAATATCCTAGCATCGTCTATGAATTCACCATTTCCACCTGCGCAGAGTTGGGATGCTTTCCTTCATTAAAATAATCTTGAGTCTTGAGTTTTGGAAATCTTTCCTTCCTCCCCACCTCCCCCCGCCCCCATAACGCCCCTCACCCGCATCCCAAGCCTTATCCGGGGAGGGGTCCCAAGGTACCAAGCCTTACACGGAAAGCTGCGGCAGGGCAAAGCTCCTGGCCTGAACAAAGGGCGGTGGAAGCAGTGGGAAGGAGGGTGGTAGGAGTGTGGAGAGGTCTCCCCCGCCCCCCGCCAGGGGCACGCAAGTCCCTGAACTCCCGGAAGAGAGGCTGGAGGACAGCGCAGTGGCAAGCTCCGGGCGCACTGAGTCCCCTGGGGGCTCAGGCGGGGGCAGGGGAGTTGGAGGAAGAGGCTGGGCGGCTCCCAGCCCGAGTCTAGCTTAGCCCCAATCCCTCCATCTCCACTCCCTGCTGGGCTACCGGGCCACCCAGGTGGTGGCGGCAGTCCGGCGGGGAGCCCGGGCCCTCCACCCGTGCCAGTGGACACAACCTCGCTCGGCTGGGCGGTCTGCGCGCCCCGCTGATTGGTGGTTCGGTCCAGCCGCCGCTCGGAGCTAGGAGTGTTCTTCTCCACCTCCACCAGCCACCCAGGCCCCCTCCCCCGGCCGTTCCCGGGCTCTTCGATCTAGAAAGGACCTTCCACTCCCGAGCGGAGCCCCCCCTCCCCCTTTTCCTGAGTTACCCCGCCTGACTTGGACCTGGGCTCAATGAAACATCCGGCCCGGCAGGGAGTGGAGCGCAGTCTCAGCGGCTCCCCTTCCCTTGAGAAAGCGGGAGCCCTCCAAGCCAGCGCCCGGAACTCTCGGGGAGGGACGATAGAAAGGGGTAAAAATTAAAAAAAGAAAGAAAAAAAATCACCCAAACCATAAAGAATTATATCCATCGAGGATCGTGAGGGCCATGGAGAGGTAGAGAGAAAATGAGGGAGGGATGGAGGCAGGAGGAGGGGGCGGGGTGGAAGAAGGGGGGCGGGAAAGAGGGAGGGAGGGGGAAAGAGAGGGAGGCAGGGATACCGAGAGAATGAATCCTCCTCACTAGAGGAGCTGAAATTACCTTGATTCATTTTTGTGGGTATTTAGCTAACCCCTTCCCTCGCCCAACCTCCACCTCCTCTTTCCCCACTGCACACTCCCTCCATCCTGATTCTAAATGGTACAAAGTCAAATCCTAGGAAATCGAATGTTGTGTAAAAAGCTTCATAATTACTAATGAATCTACTGTACACGCACACACACCACACACAAGCAAAAAGAACGGAAAAGAGGGAGGGAAAGGGAGAAATGAGAGAAATCTTACATTTGAATCAGATATTTGCAGTTCCAAGTTAACTAAACTCATTATATCCGCAGGAAGGTTGAGCTCCCCCCACCTCGATTTGCCCCAGGTTCTCACCTAGGTCAATTTAAACTAGCCAAATACCAAGAAACAACCATTCCTCATGCTCTCCTCCACTTCCTCCTCTCCACTACGCGTCCTTTCCGGAAGATCGAGTATCAAAATAGCTCAAGAATTGGGGATGCAGGGTCCCCGCCCCGGTGCTTACCTTCTTTGCGGCTTACACCACCCCGGTGGCTAGATCCTGGAGATAAACACTTGCATTTCCCAAAGTTAACCCAGTATACCAACCCGGAGCTTGCCAAGAGTCTATTCCAGCCTACACCGCTAGGAAGCCAACTTCAGCGAGCTCAATGAGGGGACCAAACTGGGGCTCGCTCTCCAAACGCTCCGCTCCAAAATCTGACTCTCTCTCCAGCCCCGATCTCAATGTGAGCCGAACCTTGGAAAAGACGCTTTTTAAGGGCGACACCGGGTTGGCTTGACAGCGAGGAAAAGAATACCTGGATGAAGTACTACCACCTCGGACAAATCCGCTGGCTCTGTCCAAGGTGCTGAATGGACTCTGCTCGCCCGGATCACACACCCGGCGCAGCAGGAGGAAAAGGCTAAAAAAATATTCTCTAATTAAGTGGTACTTGATGTTGCTCTAGACGGTTTCTTCCACTTCCTTACGTTTTGTCACGTGCAGATGGCTTTGCCAAAGCCATCCTGTTAGTAGTTGATCACATGTTGATGAGACCCTTTACATGTATGAGAGCATTACCCATTTCATTATAGATAGACGCTTCTGGCTTACTCCTCTCTCCCCCAACTCCACCACTATCCTCACCTAAACTCTTAGTCTCTACCCGACTCTTACCCTCTCCACCCCTAGCCCCAAACTAACAACATTATTGTTTTTAGATTGAAATTAACCCCTTTGCGGATGTCAATTATATGCCCACATAATAAATCATACAATATGCTCACACACCATCCAGTAAAGCAGAGAATGGAATACAAGACGGTTTATCAGACAAGCCTCAGCTCTGAACAGCCAGTATAACAACCCCCTCCAGTTCCAAGTTACTTCCACGCAGTTCCACACTGCTGTGTTAAATCTCAAATGATTCCAATTAAAGTTGCAGCGGGTAAACCCGATTCCCCTGGCCTGAATAGCTGCTGTCCTCTGGCGTGTGAAGTGCTAGGAAGAGCCGTGATATGCCTGTTGTTAGGCAACATGTCAAGATTTTTCAATTATAATGCACGGTTTATTGCTACTCACCATTGTGGCTTTGCTGTCCTGGAGACTCAGTGTCTTAAAATCTCGTCTCCCCAACAGATGCTGGAAGGTAATGTGTCTTGTTTGAAGTCATCATGTGAGAAGTTCGGCTTTGCTCAGTGGATCGCCCACCACTTGGTGTGACTTATGAATCTAATAACCCTTTGCAATATCCGCAAGCTTCCACTCTCATCCACCTTGGCGACTACAGAAGACAAAGCAGCTGGCACCGATGTTGAAAAACCTATATATTTACGCAAACGCCCTCATTCCGAGAGACACGTTTCCATTTGAGTTCTTACGTGATTCTAATGAATGAGCGAGGTTACCAATGACTGTCCAACTGCCCTGCTATATAGCGGGCGTTTCCTGAAGCCGCTTTCTCAACGCCTGTCACAGCGCCCTAGCACAAAAAGTTCCCAGAGAAAGTGAGGGAGTTTCAGAGTACCCCCATTACAAAAAAATAATCCAATTTGCACGCCGCTCCTTTGCCCACTGCTCAGGTCACACCTGGGGCTCTGGCAAAGATGAGCTCGGCTCAGGAGATTTCCCTGTCGCCAGGTAAGAAAACCTTCGCCTTGTCAGGCTAGGGCGGGAAGACCGCTGGGGAACTTGTTGCTTTTCTGCACCAGCCGGCTACGGCTTTAATAAGAATACCAGAAAAGCGCAGCGGGGAGGGGGCGAGGGGAGGGGGCCAGGGCAGCTGCCCTGAGCCAGTTACGTGACCAACTCACTGTGACTCCCTTGGTAAAAAGGAAACTTCTTAGAAAAGTTCGTGCCCCTCCCCCACCATGACTAAGGGTCTCTAGCGGACGTGGTCGTGAGTGATGATCAAACGGGAGGAGGGGGGGGCTGGGTGATGGAGCGGGAGTGACTTGTTCTAGGGAACAACTGCGTGAATCGAAGAGCGCATCAGCCTCACAACTTTCCCTTTTCCTCTTAGGGACTGATGACTAGGCGAGAGGCACCCGGGCGAGCCACTAGTTGCCCACAGGAACCTGTGTAAAGCCAAGCTCTCAAGCCGCTTGAGTTGAATGAAGTTATGACTGCGTTTGCTCTAATGGCTTATGGCTTCTCAAACGAGAGTTAACAGCCTCTGTGCGTAGCTAGGTCCGCCCTGCGAGCCCCGGAGCTCTGAGCGACGAGGTCTAGGCTAGGAGGGGAAGATCGGCGCTAGTCTCCGGGCTCCGAGTCGGCTCCGGCTCCGTGCTCCCTCCCCAGAGTCGCCGCCCTATTTCGGGTGCTTCCTGGGGTTGAGAACCGACGCCGCAAGCTCCAGGAGGGGAGCAAGCGGGGGTGGGGGGTGGGGGGGGTTCTCCCAGGAAGCCTCGCGCTGGCCACTACACTTCCCACTAGTGACTGCGCAGGCTGGGAAGTGGAGAGGTCACGTGTTGGCGGAAAGTAAGTTGGAAGGAAAGAGGTGAACTTCAAGAAGAGTCACAATAAAATACCGCCCCCGAATGTGTGTGTGTTTGTGTGTGTGTGTGTGTGTGTGTGTGCACGCGCGCGCGTGTAAAAATAATCTCTTCAAAGGCGGATGCGGTGGGGGAGGGGTGCAGTGGGGGAAGGGCAAGGGCCTAGGCTGAGATCCTAGGCAGATGTCTGGAAATCTCTAGAAATGAGCTGTAAATCCGGAGTTAACCATATCCCCCAACGTAGGGAGGCGCTAGCTCCAGGTATCTCCTCACTGGAGTCTTCCTTTGCTTCCCTCAGCTAAGCTTACACAGCGAAGCAGAGGAGCCGAGAATGAATGTAAACCAGTTGTTATGGAGATACCCGCAGCTCTGATGAGCGCGAGTGCCCTGGGAAGTCCCTGAACGCTTTTCAGGTTTCGCCCGTTTTGGGTGCCGACACCACGATTTTACTATTCCTCTGGAGTTCCCACCAACGGACCCTACCAAAAGCGTCAGTGGCCCTGGCTGTGGCGCTATTGCCTGCAGGGTTGAGGCAGGGAGATGTTGCAGAAGATGGTGGATAGCTCTCAAGTTTTGGACCACCCAGTCCTTTTCAATTTCCATTTCTTTATTCAAATCAGATGGGCTCTGTTCGAGAGGAATTCGTACTTCCTAGTGTATAAAATCAGAGTTACACACAGGATGAGTTTGAAGAACATTAGCATGCAGTGGCTGGCTCAAGGTTCAGGTCCCCTCCCCCTCCCATCCTAAGAATTCTTCTTTTAAGGAGACTAAGCTTTACTTCCTAATGCTTCTATGACGGTCTGTTCTTGGACCCTCCATTGGTACTAGATTATTAGTATTAGCAGTAAATCCAGTGTTGAGTATTCATATGCACCCCTAAAGAGATGTTTTCAAAGTCAACCCAGATCATCCTAGGCTCCAGCCAACATATATTTATACAAAGTCTTTCTTGACCTCCTAGAGTTGCCAGGTTCCTGGTGACCTGGGTGCATCATCGTTACGAGTATACCTTCCACCAATTACAGTCACCAAGGCAACAGTTACCTCCAACTAAAACAAAACAAAATAAAAAAACCAAAAATCAAATAAAAAAACCCAACACTGTTCATATTGTTCACAAATTGTCACTTTTTGTCCATCCATGAATTAGCCAGCAGATGCTGCCCTAAGACTAGGACAGCTGGCACAAACCATCCTCAGAGGTCTTAGGGTACAGGTTGTGTGAGAAAAGCCAGTTTCCTGAGAATGCAATTCATAATGCCATTAGTAAGTTCTCTTGTTTGTTGATGAATTCAGACTGGTCTGAAATTGTAAAACGACTTGAGAGGGTGATGTGCATGCGAAAACACTTATTTCTTATTGTCATTTTTCTGACTTTGTCAACTGTTTCTGGCCTCTATAGGGAATAACCTTCTCTAACGGATATTTATTCCGAAAATTAATGTTATGTTTTACGGGTACACTAAATTGATGGCTTGGCGTATTTCTAGACTCAAAATATGAATGAGCGATTAGATTTAAATTATTTAGACAGCACAGGATTGTACTGAAAGTATTTCCAAAGGGATATTTTTTCCTACCCTCCTTGCTTGGAGCTATTATTAAAAAGCAATACAACTTATGGACCAAGATGAATGATGAGAATTGCTATGTAATGAGATTTACTATAGTGAGTTGTGGGGGAGAGAGAAGAGATGGCATTTGACCTACATAAATCTGTGGTATATATAAATCTGTGTGTATGTGTGTGTGTGTCATGATTACACATGTATCTATTTTCCTTTCTTGATTTCTCATTGACCTGAAGAAGAATTCTGTTCTCTTGGTTCATTATCAGCTCTCCAGGTTTTTATCTGCTCAAACTCACTTATGTAATTCCTTTTTTGATTTCTATCTGTAGAAATCCAGTAATACAAGCAAAGGTTACAGTCATTTTATTTGTTAAAATAGGTGGCAATCAGTGTACCCGCTGCAATTTTAATCTTGGGAGCACTTGTCCCCGAGGTCATGTCACTTTTTCCCCACACACAACTCTAACCAGCTTTCTCCAGTTTATCTGACCCCAGTCATTTAAGCAATGATAGGACCATTTCAAAGTGAATGGTAAACAAACATGTCTTAAGGATCACAATTCAAAAATGCATCCAAACTTAAATAAAAATATAGGACCATAACCTAAGAGGAAGGAGTTTTGCTTGCTTTGTGTTCACATGGCATTCTCTCAATGCCACAGTTGAAAAGCTTGTCTTCTGTCTGTCTGTTGCTTTGTAAAGATAAGCACAAAAATGAATAAGAGCCCATCAAAAGTAGATGGTACAAGAACACATCTGATAGATGTTTGAAGCATCTTAAAAATCATGGGGAGGGGCAATAGAAATCAGAAGGAGAAAGAAATAGTTTTCCTTAGAAATTAAGAGATGCTTGGGTATCTTTTGCAATAGTATACTCTTAGGTTTTAAATGGAAATTTACAACATCATATTCAAACTGATGAGCTAGGAACTCCACTAGCATGTCACGGTGGATGAGATAGTTAGTACTCAGCTTTCCTCCCAAGTACTTTCACCAAATCAACCTGCTGTGGTGGATGAGTGCTCCATCTCATCCAGTGTTTGATGGATTATTTTCTTCTTCCTCTCTTACTACTGCTTTAAATTCTTCCTCTTGCTCTTACTTTGCACCAGGTAGAAAGATAAGGGCTAATGAACTATATATTAATAATTCTTTAAAGCATCTTTGAATTTCAGAGTGGAGCACTTGGTTAATTAATGTAAGATATTTCCTTCCCTCAGTGTTCTCTTCTCTTATTTATCACCTCAAGATTGCTAGTTATAATCCACTCAGGAAAGTGGCCACTGAGAGGCTTCGGATAATAGCACAGTTGTTGACTAGGAGCCTAAGAAAACAGGTAACAAAAAAATTTCTGTTTATGACATAAGAAGTGATTCTGTCCAGGTAGGAAGAAAGATTGGGTCTCTTAGTCACTTCCTGATTCCTAATGGTTCTCCACAGGCAATAGAAGGAGAGGCAGAGAATCACGACGCACAATTTGGAAAGCTTTCTGAAAACAAGAATGGGTAATGATTGCCAAGAACCTGGTGTTGAGCTCATATTTAAAAAGAATTCATGAAATCTTCCATCTAGCAAACCTAGTTTAGCTGGAAAGAAAACTATCAGAGCACCAAAAAGAAGGGAGAGTCAGAAAGCCTTAGGAAACTCACGATTTAGTCTGCAAGATCTCTGATGCATTCCTCAGTGTGACACCTAAGCTTGAGATAGAAGATTTGAATATGACTTAACCCAGTCTCAGAAAACCAGACAACTCAGAATGAAGCTGAAACAAGACCCCATGGACAATGAGGCTAGAGCTGAGTGGATCTTTTTAAACTGTCTTACAGGCAACGATGAATAAAGGGAAATAAGAAGAGATGTATGGCTAGAGTTGAGATCACAGAAAGGCAAATGAGAACCAGGGAGGAGAAGAGAGAGCGCAATGTGGTAGGCCTAGCAAGAGAGACCCTCAAGACCTCTCTGCCTGCAGTATCTGGAGGGAAGATTTCACAGCTGCCGAACTGCATCTCTCATAATTTAATAGACACGATTTCCTTGGCGGCTTGTTAGAAAGCAGATTCCAAGTCTGGGATACGAATCAAGATTTGGCATTTTCAACAAATTTCCAGGTGACAGGGTTGCATTGTTTTTGCACAGCTGAGTGCTAAAGCATGTTCTTCCAGGCAATGGTTTCACTCACATTATGGTATGATTGACAGCTAAGAAATCTCTCGAGTAACTGGAGTGAATGTCATACAGTTTAAAAAAAAATCAAGGAAAAAAAAAACCCTGATTTTAAAACTGTAATGCTGTATAAACCACAGGTTTTAAGCTTTTTCTAAATTTATTAATTCTAGAATTGTGTTGATTATAGTGAACATCAGTGTTTTATAATAAGTAGCATTAGCTTGGAATATGAACATTTGTCATTTAACATGGACTGAAATGAAATAAGAATTATCTGCTCCATTTGAGATACACTGAGTAAATTGCAGAATGGAAGAGAAGTCAGAAAAAAAAAAACTATTCCAGTCATGGAAAGGGAATTGGTTAGGTCATATGATTCGTCCTGAGCTCATTCTGGGTTTCTTACTATAAATAGGATATTCTGGAACTAGAGGAGGCATAGCAGAAGGCAACTAGAATGACAGACGGATTTGGGGAATTTGCTGAAAGGTTAAAGAAACTAGGTCTGTTTTCCTTTGAAAGGAGAGGCGACACGGTACGACATTGAGGTGTTACCATCCTGAAAAACCTGGCAGGAACGGGCTGAGACAAGAGTGCTTTATGGATGCGAGGGTAGAAGGATTCTAGCAAGAATGAACACCAGAGAATGACTGCCGTCTTTCTAAAGGGCCTCAGCAAGCAGTGTTTCTGTTGGCAAAGCTCCTCTGCTCATAGATCAGGAAATAAGGCTAAGTCAGAGAATGAGGAAGTATCTCGTGTTGATGGAGGAAATTTTAAAAGGGACATTTATTAATTCTATAGAAACGCTAACACCAGCATATGGTGCACTTTACCAGTGTTCCCCAGGCTCAAGGGCTCTGTTATTGTAACACATCACTTTTCTGCCTCATCCAAAAATGGAACTTTATTTCTCTTCAGTTCAGCAAATAAGTGTGAAGAGCTTCAGTGTATAGTGTGCTTCCTTTAAGTGACTTTTTCATCTTCATGAATCCTGGAAAACAGTCTCCTTTACACCTGATGGGAAAGTATTGTTGATGATTTTGTATATGCAGTTCCAGGACTGACATTCTATATGTGAAGTTCAAAGACGGTAAGACTTTCAGGTAATTCTGGCTGACTCCACCATTTTATATCAGGGAAACACAGAGTTTATTGAATTGACCATCACTCAGTGCTTGTCCGTATGGTACTTGAATATGTATGTATACTAGAAACTTAAATTTTCCCAGGGAGCTCTCTGAAAATGTCAGACATGCCAGGAGTTATCAAAGGACTCTAGTCTTCTATCAAAATTCATTTCAGCTTTATATGTTTTTAATAGGAAAATCCACAGAAAGAACTTCTGCAAGTCCACTGCTTTGGGTGGTCTTGGATTGATATGGGTGACCAAGAAGTAGATGGGAGACAGAGGTAGCCTCCCCAAATGTCTCCCTGAAAATAAATATCGGATGGTCATGTACGTTCTACTATCTGTAACTGCCTTCCCCCAACACAGACAACACAGGACTTTGCATAGTCACTCTCATAGAGCCTGCCTTCCTATGCTTCTAAATAAGAATCAGCCTGATCAATGGAAGAGTAATAAAATATTCCAGGAGGAAAAACTAGCTGGTGTAAAACTCCCAGGGTATTATGTTAATTTGTTAATAAAAAACTAGTAACTTAAAGAAAATACCTACTTGCTACTCAGATTTTTTTTTTTTTTTATGAGTTATGGGTTCTGAATCAGCTTTATCTCACCAGTTCTGGCTGTGAGAGAGGAATGGTGTCTTCTGAAGATGCTGAAATCAAGGTTTAGCCAAGGCTGTAGTCACATGTAGAAATGACTGGCTACCCTGTGAAGGCTGGCTTAGAGGATCATAGGTTTGGAGTATAGGTCCCCTATAGTTTCCAGGTGGAAAATAACAGAAGCTTAGATTGAGAGAAAGGAATGTGTCCTGAGTATAAATCCAAAGGAATGCAGATAGATAGCTCAGCCTGTAAGAGCACTTACTGTTTTTCCAGAGGATCTGGGTTTGATTCCCAGCACCCGTGGCTCATAACCATTTGTAACTTTAGTTCCCAGGGATTTGATACCCTCTTGCGGCTTCTGCTGAAACTAAGCATGTATATGTTGCACAGTCATACATTCAGGCAAAACACTTATATGAGGGGGGGGGAGACAGAAAGAGGAAGGGGGAGAGAGAGAGGGAGAAAGAATAAAATAAATCAGGAAGAGAGCATCTATTAAAGATTGTCTGTGTTGGTATGGCTAATGGGCAAGTCTGTGCACTATTGTCTTAAGTTAGTTTATTTGTAAAGACCCAGTTCACAGTGGGTGACACCATTCCCTAAAAAGGAGACCCTAAAGTGTGAGTGGAGAAACTGGATTAAGGAAAAACAGGTAAGGATACATGCATTTAATTTTCTCTGCTCTTGGCTTTGGATGTGAATGTGACTGTTAGAAATTCCTGTTTTGAGTTCCCAAACCCAACCATGGACTCAATCTGGGCGTATAAGCCAGTATCAGTTCCACCAAAGAAGCAAGTGCCTGAGACAGTTCTCTCCAGTGTCTCGTTTGAAACTTCGGACACATATGTGCCTTCTGTTGTCCTAACTACCTCTCTTGCCCCAGACAACAGAGAACTATGAATATTCCCTTCAGCATCTTGTCTTCCTCTGCTTCTTATTAGAGAGAAAATTCTGGCAGGACCAAGTAGATGTTTGACGAAATCATTTATGGAGTGAAGAAGATTTGGGGGGAATCATATTTGCAAGGTTGGTGAGTGTTGGCATTCTGTCCAAGCTCCACCCCACAGTTACCTGGCAATAGCCAGGTACGCCCTGTCCCATATACCTGGCCTACTATAAAAGGGGCTGCTTGCCCCTCCTTGCGCTCTCTCTCTTGCTCTCTCATTTCACTCTCACCTCTCTGCCCCTCTTGGGCTCTCTCCCCTCCCCCCTCTCTCCACATGGTCATGGCCGGCCTCCACTCCTCTCTTCTCTCTCTCTCTCTCTCTCTCTCTCTCTCTCTCTCTCTCTCTCTCTCTCTCTCTCTGCCTCCACTATACCATTGACTCCCATCCTCTTCTCTGAATAAACTCTATTCTATACCATGTCGGTGTGTGCGTGGTCCTACAGGGGGAAGGATGCCTAGGCATGGGCCTGCTTAGGCATCCCCCTTCCCCCACACCACCATGCCACACTCCCTAATATCCCTTTCTCTCTTTTATATCCCATCATATGGTGCCAAAACCCGGGAACAACAACATTAAACAACAACACTAAACCATCAGTGAGGATTAGGAGCAATCAAAAGCTTCAATTGTTTATATCTTACATCTCTATTAGGAAGCATAAGAATGGTAGCTTCTATGCATTGGGCACTGACTTGTGCCAGGTTTTTCATTTAGTTCTCTGTATATGTACTTCTGCTTAAACATCTTTCTAACAAACCATGAATCACATGGTTAGCAACTGATAAGAATTAAAACTCTCGATTTTCACCTTCCATAATTCATAATCTTGAATGGTACACAGCATACAACTTTTTTTGCCACATCCTTCTCTTAATGCATATTGGTTTGTTTTGTTGAAAATTATTTTATGTTGTAACAAGCCAGTCTCACTTAACTATACTGCTTCCTCCCTTCCCCCAATAACATAATGATTTTATAATACAAGCTTAGTATAATTTTACTAGATGACTTAGCATTAAGTTGCTACTTTTATCTCTGGGAAGACATGTATTGTAATCTCATACAGCATAGAAATATATATTAGAATACAAGGAGAGACTAGAAAAAGAGCATTGAGCCCCAGTTGTCCTACATTTTCTTAGAGGTTAAACATCTTCTGCCCTCTCCATCCTAGGTAGCAGATGCATCCTAGAAGAAACCTAGATAGTATATCAACCAATTTCTTTCCAAGATGCAGGTTATTCTTGAAATCCAAAAGCTGCAAATCAAAGATGGGGTATACACTGCAAATTAGGGGGCACTAATGCGATGACTCAGAGTCCCAGAATGGGTTTAAGTTTGTAAATTACTGTGGAGATGTTCCCAAAGTCTTGATAGATCTATGTTAAGCCATAAACAAGGACATCATATTCTCCAATATTACTGTGATTCAGAATCTAAATAGTGACCTGTACTCTAGAAATGTCAGCCAGGAAATGGGAACTCTGGATAGCTCAGAGATCCGGTTGTGCAAAGAAGGCCATGACCTCAGTGTCTTGTGATACAGATAGGTAGTTGTAAAAAGACTGAAATTTCTAAAGAACGGAAGGAATCTCCAGTCCCTACACTAAGTCTACTTCTGTTTTGTGCTTCTATAAGACAAGATATAAATCTTGGGAGAATTGTCCAGTGTTTTCTTAGTGGGATAAATGGAAAAGAGTTCTTGTTCTCACTGCTAAAGGTTGGGTTGCCTAACCTTGGCAAACATCTTTTCTCTTTAGGCATCTTTTACAACTTACCTAACAGCACTAGATCTGACACTTATTGTGGGCTAAATTATTCATCTTCCTCCTTCCTTCAGATTTCATTTACCAAAGTTCTAATCTTTAGTGTCTCAGAATGTAACCATGGTTAGACCTGGGTTGTAAAAGAGATTTTTCATTTAAGATGAGGATGTAGTGTGGGGCTATAGTCCAGTATGACTGTCTTCTCATAGGAAGAAAGACTTCCTGCTTTTGAATGTTCTTTATTTTTGGCAAATCAGCAAATTCATTCAGAGTTCAATTGGTCAAATTATCTGCCTTCTTATTACTGTAGAAAAAAGAAAACAGCACCATTCCATTCTGTAGTTTGGTGTTGGGATGGATAATTTAACTGCAGCTGGTGCCTTGGAGCTATCCCATAGGGAAGCTGTGAGACTTTATAGAACCACAGAAGGGCTACCTAGGTCCCACCTCCAGTTTGCCCTGAGGTGCTAGACCTGTGAGTAAAGCTGTCCTGAATCCTCCAGACCAGGGCAACCATCAGTTACCCAATGCCTCCTTAAGAGACTTACCTGAATTCTGAACCAATGCATGTTTCAGATGTAAGATGGCTGTCTATGTTAACCATTAACCTTTGGAGTCTGTTTAAATAACAACATAATTTAACTGATTTATTGGGTGCTTATAGTTTTTTCAATCCTGCATAGGTTCATTTTCACCATTTCACTTCCTCATCTTCTGCCAAGTTGGGAAGTAAGCTACTGATGGTTAAGGGATTGTTCATGGTGCTGAGATTGCAATATGGTAAGTTCCAGACGGGCTGCAGGTTTTGCTTAAGACAAACTACATGTTATCTCTGAGTCTCCATTTCCTCATCAGAAAAGTAGGGGCAATCATAACTGTTATGTGAAGCATTGTGAGGATTTAATGTGTTAATTAGATACCAGTTTACAAGTCAGACAGTGAGTGTTCAATAAATGGGAGTCATTACTGTGCTTGTAATGTAACAGCACCTGATTATGGTGATGAAATCAGGTCAAGCTGTCTGTGGCTGGCAACAGTACTGGGTGACGTGCCCCTACCAAATAACAGCTCTTGTTAGACTTCAGAGAGCCAAGATCTCTCCAGTGGGTCCTTCTGAGTTGTGGAGTATGGTTTAAGGATTCAGTATCTCTTAAATTCACAGTTACATTTGGCAGCACTAATGTATCTAAGTACATTACAAACAGGAAGCAATGTAACAAAGTAGAAAAGCATAAGATTTAATGAATTTTAGAATTAATTTTGACTGCAAATAGCTCCAGACAAAAAATAACAGTGTAGGCTGAAGATGTAGCTTTGTGGTTGAACATGGATGAGTTTGCCCTCAGTGACATCTCTTAATCAAACAGAACTGGAGTTTTGGGGTGGAAAGACATCATCCTTGTGATTGGTTTTTCTTGTGCACTTTGTCATGTCAGAAATAGTGTAGAAGGTTAAGGTATTTGAAAGTCCTATGTGCTTAGTATTATTGCGCTCATTTAAGAGGGATAGAAAGAAAAAAATTGAGAAGATATGTCTAAGGTCACATATCTTGTTAGTGCCTGGGCCAGCACTGGCACACTCCCTGCACACATGCTGCTGCTTCTAGTCCTGGTTTGGCCGGCCTACATACTGTCTGACTTTCAGATAAGTTTCTCCCAGAGTAAAGGCAGATATACAGTGAAGTGAACGGTCCATTCACTTCAAGGGCATTTGCACATACTCTTACAGATAGGAGTTTCCAGGTTCTGCAGAATGTTGGGGAGGGATAAAATAGAAACCAAATTGTAATCAGAAAGAATTCTCAAACAAACACTTCTGGCAAATTGACAAATGACTTGAAAAGAAGAAGCTCTTCCTTTAACCACTGTAACAGTTTGCTGAGATCCCTTCCTCTAATTAAATATTTCTCTTGGTTCTAAGGTTTTATTTGTAACATTTTATTCCTTTTGTAAAGAATGTCCCTCAAATTGTATATACTTCAGACCTCACAAAACCTGTGTCTACTCCTGTTTTCAATTTAATATTCAGCAGAGCTCAAAAGAATGAAATAGAGAGGTTTTTGAGAATTTATGTTAAAGTCTGAAAAACAACAACAACAAAAAAAACCTACAATAAAAACAGCAGCAGCAGCAGCAACAACAAGAACAAGTAGAGCAGAGACTCAGACTAGGAGGCCTTATCTGCTAGAGAGCTACGGGAAAGCTTGGAAAGCACCTAGAAATGAAATACACTGCTTTTCCTTGTGAACATTCTTTTTTTTTTTTTTTTTTTTTTTTTTTTTTTTTTACCAAATCTAGTGGAAATGTAGGCTGAGAAACATGGATGAGATTCAGAACACCCATGTGCCTAACTAAGTGTTAGGAATTATACTGCCAAGGAAGCCAGTTATGAAGAAAAAGGAAATGATGGGCTGGCCGGCTTCACTTGCCATTTCTGGCTGGTTCTTCCAGGGAAGGGCCTCCTTCCTGCTGGCCTGTTTTTATAGCCTGGATCTAATATTTACTATAGTAAATCAAACACTGTGCAGTTCGGATCTGGGATCTCCTAGAGGCCGGCGTGTTAAACTTTTAGTACCTTGGTCCAACTTAAGACGATAAAATGCCATAGAAACATTGGAGGGAGCACCCAGTAGGAGGTCATCACATTACTGGAGCTGGATCATTGAAGATATTGTGCTCTCTTCATCTTGGTCTGCTCCTCTCTCACTTTTCATGAACAAGATAAGTGGTTTTGCTTTGTCACACATTCTTGGCATAGTACATCACCACAGGCCCAGAGGAGTGAGTGAGGTCAGCCAATTATGGGCTGAGATCTTTAAACTGAAAGCCAAAATAAAGCTTTCTTTTTATAATATCTTATCTCTTAGGTATTTGCTAAAACAATGGAAAACTGACTAATACATCCAGCCTTCTGAGAGATTCACTTGGGTTCATATTAGTTTCTCTAGACAGAATAACAGCTTTTAGAAATCAAAACGTAGGGGTTGGTGATTAACTCAGTGTTTACCTAGTACGTATCAGGCCCCGGGTTAGATTCTTACTTCTGAAGAGAAGTGGGGGCAGGAAACAACAGTCAAACATCATTCATTTTTGTAAACTTTCAGAATTTGAGCAAATGGTATAAAAAAAGCAGTAATAATCTCTAGCTAATTAAATAAATTGAAGAATGTGTGGACCTAGGAATATAAAACGAGCATGAAACAGCAGAATTCCAACTCAGGTTATTACTATTATTATTATATTTACTTATTCACTTTACATCTCACTCACTGGACCCCTCCAGCTAACTCATTTTTGTCTTCTTTTGTTTTGTTTGTTTATTTTAATTGTGTGATATTTTTCCAGTTCTCAGTTTCCTTCTGGAAAATGGAAATTAGAGATATTGATCTCTAGGATTACAATTCAGAACCTGACAGCTGTGAACTAATCAACACCTTGACCTTTGTATTCTCAGGGAGCAGGTTTTATACCTGGAACTGAAGGAAATCTAATCCCAAGGTCCTGTGTTCATTAAGAAGACCAGCAGCATTGTATACAAGTGTCAGAAGCTGCAGTGACCAGATTCCAGGGGGTGGGGGTGATTGCATTCCAACTGCCTCAGGCTCCCTGTGCTCCTCAGTTTAAGGTAAGCTTTGCTCCTCTCCAAACTATTTTGAAACATTGTCCTTGGCTCTTAAACAGAGATGTCACCTCCCTAGTAAGCCATTTTGTTCCTTCTTTGGTAAGGCTATGTAAGTTTGCTAGGGTTTAATAATAATTTTGACCAGTTAAGACACTGCTAGATTTCAGGTAATTCCCATGGAAGAAAGACTGGTCCTGCATGCCTTATTGGAAGACTTTTAGAACATTATATGGTCTTCAGTGGCAAAGCCAGTTACTTTAAATAGCATGAAGATTTCCCTTCCATCGTCCACTCCTGTGTTCATGGAAGGAGAGTGAAATGAGATAAGGTTTTTAACTCCCCATTGTGTAGGCACAGTCTTCGTTCCAGAAATTTCCAGTGGTTAGGTGTTGACTCAAGAAATCTCAAGCCTGATGTCATAACTTTTGGTATCTAATATAGGAATGAAAACATATGGAAGGTATCCTGGAAACTGAGGTGGTTCCAGAATTTGGTGCAATTAAGATGACATTTATTTGTTTATTTTCTGTCTTTGTCGTAGAATGTTGCAACTGTGCCCTCATATTCAGTTCCTGCAAGATTTCTTCATCCTGTGCAAACATTTGTTTAATATCAAGGAGACAATTTAACATGTTTTAATCAGGCTTTATTTTACTGGAAGCTGTTATAATAGGTTCGCAACTAATCATCTTTCCTTGGTTATAATAACATCCTTAGCCTCATAGAGATGACTTTTTCCTCCAGTTCTTTAGTATTTGTGCTGATTGCTATCTACTGTCATACTTAAGCATGGAATTGGAATGAGCTCCAGTAGCTCTTCCTAGAGTGATGTTGTGAACACAGTGACATGAAACCAAACCCAAGCTTGAAGTCTATGACAACCTTGCTTAACAGTGCATTCTCTTCTGAAACACAGATGCGATTCTCTCCTTCCTTCTACCATGAAGTGTTTCCTGAGCACATGCTCTAATTAAGGGTGGGAAATGAGCAGATTGGATATGACCCTTTCCCCTTGATCCTCTTGCGGGAAAAATGAACCATTTCACAATTTATATCTAAAGTAAAGATGAACGAGGATGGAACCTGGAAGAATCTGGAAGAAAGAATAATGGTTGAAGAAATACGAAGTAAAGGTCTATAGGGGGTTTTCTACCATATTTTTGGATTTGAGCCAAAATCTCCTCTTTGAAAAATATTCCAACCTTTATAATTTTAGAACATTCCTAGGTTCCCCAGGGTCCTCCATGACCGCTAGAACCATGGCTGGATGTTTAGATGCAGCAGACAGAATATTAAAATTGGTACAGAAAGCATAGATGTGCTACTGGTAAGATTGCCTATGAAATCACTGACCTAGCTCCAGTATTTTACACAGTCCTCATCATGTTACTCAAGAAAGGAGCTTATTTTAAAATGGACAGAGCAAATGGCTGACCTTGCTGTCACTGTCATAGTCAGAATTTTGTCTTGTGGCCACTTTGTTGATGGTTACACAGATTTTATATGTTTTCAGTCATTTTGATCTGCATTCAAGAATTGCCCTTTAATAAAAGACTAAAGACAGAACTATCCCATGGTATTTATACAACCTTTAAGTTAACTCTGTTCATTAATGTGTTGTTTGTGTACTAGTCTGATAAGCCTAGCAAAGCGACTTTAGCAAAATAAATAGCAATGGATGACCATGAATTTGGAGGGAGTGACTATAGGTAAAGATTAGAGCAACACAGATTCTATTGACAAAAATCTCTGCTGTCATGGGTTATGAGAGGGATGGAAGTGTGTGTGTGTGTGTGTGTGTGTGTGTGTGTGTGTGTAAAATATAATATTTGAGACTTTTATGGGTGGAGAGGAAAGGGTTTGACAGTCCATTATGGAAGGACTTCTTTCAACTAGTAAATGCTCACTAAATGTGTTAGTTAAATCTACCACATTGGTAAAAAGAAGCCAGCAGAAATTTTGCAAATATCCTTAAAATCTACCATCCTTCTCTGTAACTGGATTCAGTGACCATATACTTGTTACACTTGGAACAAAGTATGCTCTCTTGAAAGGGAGTCAAAGATGCGTGTTTTCTTTCCCTGAAGATATTTACCTCAGGTGCATTTGGAAATATGTAAAAACTCCCTCTCCTCACTCCTATAGTAGACATTTCTCATTGTCAAAGGTGCATTCTCAATATAAACTTGTGTTCAGTTTCAACACTTTTTAAAGTTCAATGCTCTGGAAAATTCTCCCTAATCTGAGTTGTACTGATCAATAAAATTCATTTACCCTCCTAACTCTAGGGTGTATCAGGAAGATCATAGTCATCAATATTTGCTAAATGCTAACAAAGTTCTCACTAATATATTAGCATAGCAGTGTCCTACAGACTGAAAAAAAAACTAAAAACATACTATTAGATTCTCCCTTTGAAAAGCAAAGAATTATTTTCAAAACAATTTACTATTTTCAGATTGATCTGTTTGATGAGATCAACTGTTCATCGTTGTGTACCACAAAAGTTCTAATACTAGAACTATGGCCCTCATACTTGGTTTTACTCAGTGGTTCATTATACCTTGAATGGAAACTCAAGTCCAGAATAGGTATGGGCTCGTGATGTTTGTATTAGAACTTTTGTGTTCAACTGCTTTTCTTTGCATATCACACTCCTAAGAAGCAAGTGGGGGCTCAATATCAACTGCTTCCCTGGGGTATGAGATGAAGAAAAACAAGCAGGATGCAGTAGTTTTTTTTTTTTTTAATGAAAAACCAATGTTCAGTAGAAATGCAAAGTTAAAGACCTCCAACATTGAGGAAATAATATGGAAACTAAAATTCTCTACTAATCTTTTCTCCTCTCCATTGAATACAGAATACAAAATTCATTTCCCTTCCCTAATGAAACCAGATATCTGATCCCTCTTAGATTAACTTTCTTAAGAACATCTAATCCTTAATATGTTAACAAAGCATAGAATAATATTTTTTTAAAAAGTGAGGCATATCAATTTAACAGGGACTTTCCTTAGAACCTATGAAAGATTTAAAAAGGTGATGTATATTTACACACACAATGCAAAGAGAAATACTGCGGCAGCAAGGAGGCTTCATGTATGACATTTGTTAAAGGGTAAAATAAACATGCGTACCACTGAGACAATTTTGAGCTCCATTGAAAGGTTTCAAATAACCTTGTTTTCTAGCTCATCCTTTTTTCTTAGGGACTTCTGGGCTTAAAACACATTTAGGTATTGGTGCTATCCATTGTGTACCAAATAGTAATAAAAATAATAGCTATTAGGGTATTTCATGAGTACCAAAAACTAACTATTCAGGGAACTTGGTTTATTGTATCTTGACATTCAATTTTATTGAGAGTCCTCAGAAGTAGACATGGCTGCTATCCCAACAACAATTAATTGGAAATTATTTTAGTCAAAGTTGTATAGCTAATACTACAGTGGAAATGAGAACTCTCACAGTCTGGCCCTCATACTCGGTTGTACTCAGTGGTTCATTATACCTTGAATGGAAACTGAGGTCCAGAATAAGTATGGGCCTATGATGTATTAGAACTTGTGTGTTCATATTTATATGTATGCATTTAAGACTGCATGTTAGTAGGACAAAAAAGGTGGCTGAGATTTTTTTCTCTAGAACTCACAGTTCTATTCATTTTATTATTCACTTTTTGTTTTCAATTAAAAATTAATTATTGGATTACTTCAATTAAATAAAATAATTTAATAAAAATTCACTACATTATTTGGATTTTTTCTGACTAATTATTGCTTTTTATCTCAGTTTGCTGATTGTTTTTTATATACAGAAACCTAAGTTACAGTGTTCAACTCTCAGTTCAGTACTTAGTGTTTTTCTGTACTTATAATTGGTTTCCAATTGACTATTGGAAGTTTAAATGTAGTACCTATTGATAAGAGTGCATCTAACTCTGATGTCTCCTCTCAATACAGATGTATGTATCTTAGTGCCTAGTTGAAATATTTGGGTGTATATGAAACAATGCAAATCAGAGATCGATCACAACTCAAACCAAGCTAGAGATAGTCATTTCTGTTTCCAAAACCTGCCTCTTCCCTGATCTCCTTACATCAGTAAATGGCAATTCTATTTTTCTGTTCAGGATGATATTTCATGTATACTTGATGCCTCTCTTTATTTTACATCCATTTAAAAATATATTCACAGATTCCATCCGCTATGTCTGAACTAAGTATGAATCAGACAACTTCCTACTACTCTCATACTCCAGCTACCTAGTCTATCAACGTGACGATGAATCTGTGTTGTTTTTACCAGACTCTTGTCAGGTGACTCTTGCCTTAACCTATTTCTAGTAGTGGATTTATATATCCCCAAGCATAGAACTTGAGGTGGTTATTCTAAAATTTAAGTCAAGTCAAATCTTCTTTATTCAAACTTTCAACAAAATATGACATCCATATAGGACTTACTAAAAATAGTCTTTATGGAATTCACAGGCTGCCGCACAGCATTGTTTTCCTGAAGACTCCTACTACTTTCCTCATTATACTTTGTTGTATCCCATATTTCATACATTTTGTTCCAATAATAGTGGATTTGTGATTTTTTTTTTGGGGGGGCAGGGTTTGTCTGTATAGCCCTGGCTGTCTTGGAACTCGATCTGTAGAACAGATTTGTCTCAAAATCAGAGATCTGTCTACCTCTGTGTCCTGAATGCTGAAATTGAAAGTTGTTACTATTCTTTAATAGATGGCAAACAGAGTCCTTCTTCCATCCTGCTCCCTCTCTGGTGCTTAAACTCTAGAGAATTTTGTGTCTCATTCACTTACTTTGTTGGGCCTTTGATTAAATGTCACATTGACCACCCTAAACCTTGCATGTCAGAATTACTGCTTAGAGTCCCCTTTTCCCTGGAATTTTCTGTGATGCTCTTCATTTTCATTTTCTTCTATTGTATTTATCAGCAATTAACATTGTGTTCTCCATTTCTTCATTATTTGTCACAAGCACTTTACCCACTGTGCCATGTCCTCATCACACTTGTATGTGTGTATGATCACATGTGTGGATATGCTTACCCATGTGGACAAATGGGGAGGCCAGAGATTGACAGGATGTCTGACCTTCCCTCATTGCTTCTGTGTTTTATTTTTAAAGGTCCTTGTTGAACCTGAAGGTCATCATTTTGGCTAGACTAGCTGGAAAGTGAGCCCCTGGGGCCCACTTGTGTCTGCCACCAAATGCTGGAGTTACGGCAGGTGTTCGTTCGTTCCTGTCTGATTTTTGCATGGGCTCTGGGGATCTGAATGTAGGTCCCTCATGCTTGGACAAAAGGCAATTTATCCACATCATTTCTTTGTCATTTGTGCCATGCTTTGAGAATGTAAATTCAAGGAGGATGGGGATTTCCATGGTTTGCCTCTGAAATGTACGAATCTCGCATAGAGCTGGCAGTTAGTAAATGTTTGTGGACTAAAGACATGAATGAGAAGAGCTCAGCCATGATGCTTGCCTTGGCACTAAGGATTTGGTAGTGAACAAAAATATCTGTTTGCTGCTCATAAGATAATCAAGGTATCTTGCTAATTAGCATTTTCACTTTCTCTAAACTATAGCTCAAATTTTTTTTATCATCTTTAAAAATGAAGTGTAGTGAGAAAGAGGGAAAATATATAGTGGTGTGGCATTGCAAGAGGTAAGGAAATGGAAGGGTAAATGTTTCAAAATACAATGTGTTAGAAGAGAAGAAACAGCCCCCGTTCTATAGTAGCATTACCAATAATGGAGCTCAGTTAAGGAGCCTTCAGGCACAGGCTGCTCCGAAATTAGCCCTGTGGTCTGTCTCTATAGTGGACCATCAATAAAGGAAGCAGGAAGGCAAGCCAAACTTGCCAGGATAGTTGGTCATCACACAGACACTTCAAAACTTTTAAATGGCTTTAAATATATTTTGAGAATTTCATATATTTTATTTTGCTCATATTCACCCCTACTTCTTCTCCTAACTCTGCCCAGACACACTCCCACCTCCTTACTTACCTACCAACATATGGTCCCCCATTTAGTAACTCATTGAGTCCAATTTGTGCTGGTCATATACCCCTTGGTATAGAGCTATCCACTGGAATGTAATTAACCTATCAGGAGGCATTCTGTTAAAGAAAACTGAGTCTCCTTCTCTCAGAAGTCATCAACTCTCCATAGCTCTTCTGTTTATGGTGAAGGATGATGAACCCCCCTCCCACTTCATGATAAAATGTTGACTGATTTGATCTTGTATAGGTAACCACAGCTGCTATGAATTCATGAGTACTACAGTCCTATAATGTCCAGACTATTCTATTTCACTCCAGTACTCCTAAGACCACCAACTCTTACAACCTTTCTATCACTTCAATAATCCTGAGCTTTGGGGATGGGGTGTGACATAGATGCTTCATTTATGGCTGAGCACTGTGCTGACATTTATTCTCTACACCAGTTGTAAATTTCTGCATTAACTAACGTGCACTGCCCAGTGAAACTCGTCTAATGTTGACTGAAAGCTCTACTAGTCTAGGATTATACGGGCACCTGTTTAGCAGGCAGTTTGATACTCTGTCCTTTTATAGAATAATAGTAGAAGGTTCACTCCTGGGGTCTATAAGCTTCCTTACAATGATCATGAGCAGATTTATTGTACCAGACATGTATTTTCTTCTGTGGTCTGAATCCAATCGGGAAGTAGTTGGTTACCTCTATAATATTTGTGCCAATAGTGCACCCATAATCATAACTTGTCATATCAATCATTATTATAGTTCATGGGTTTTAAAGCTGGGTAAGACTGTTGATAACTTCCCTACCAGAAGTCTGTATAGAAATTTCTAGTACTATGAAAGCTAGCCAGCAGGAAGCTTCCTGGTTAAGAGCAATGGTTTGTAGCTAATCTCTCTCCCCACCTCTCTCTCTCTCTCTCTCTCTCTCTCTCTCTCTCTCTCTCTCTCTCTCGTGTGTGTGTGTGTGTGTGTGTGTGTGTGTGTGTGTATACCAGGGTACAGTCTTTAGTATTGTTCCCCTCTGGAAATTTTATTTTTGGATAGAATCTCTCAAATAGACCTGCAGCTTGCCAGTTGGGTTGGCTGGCTGATCAAGAACCCCTAGGGATCTAGAACTGGAATATTGTATGTGTGCCACCATATCTGTCTTTTTTTCATAGGGGCTGGAGATAAAATTCAGGCTCCCTTAAGGTGCTATGACAAGTTCTTTATTTTTTATTGACAGAATTATATTCCAAGTTGCTCCAAACAATGAGATTTTTAGCCAGTGTTGTTCTGCCAGCATACCTGTGCATGGAAACTTTGCACCTTACTGCCTGCTTTCTTCTACTGACTGTCTCTTTATTCCGGCTTATATTCATGTCCAAAGTTTCATGTGTAGCAAATTGAGGTAACATTACATTCTACTAAACTCTCAAGGATAAGTTTAAAAGTATAAAAGTTATTTTCCATATCTCTATAGAAAATTATTGGGTTGTCCTTTACTCTCCTCTTTTCTGTCCAGTCTGTTATGCTAGACCATGTGTAGAAGGTGTGAAACCTTAGAACATGTAGTACTAAATGGAGTCTCTCCATTAAATCTCTCCTCTCAGAGCTCCTGCAGAAGAGGAGGCAGGAAAAGTGTAAGGTTCAGTGGGGATGGAGGTCAGCAAGGGAACATGGAGGAACTGACACACACATGAACTCACACAGCATCCACCGAGTTTGTATGGGTCCAAGCCACATGGGTTTGCAGTTATGAGAGAAGTTGACATAACCATCCAACCCTAGGCCAGAAACTATCTCCAGTTGTTAACCACTCACAAATGAAAAATTAGTCATCTCCAGTGGAGCCTTGCTGCGGATACAAACTGCTCTTAAGGGCAGGCCCCATATCTAGCAGTAGATGCCCAACACAAAGGGTTTTCTCAGGACTTTTTTTTTTTTAATACCATAGGTTCTTTGTGTATAATGGTCACTTCCAGTTTGTGTTTTACAGGGTTACTATATGTAAAACTTTGTGTATCCTTGTAACTCTATATGTTCTGCTTTTTCTTTTGTTTTCTGTTTCTTTGTTTTGTTTTGCTTTGTTTGTTTTGTTTATTTTTCTATAGATATATGAATTTTTTTTCTAATGAGGGACAAAAAGGGTATGGATTTGGTTGAGACCGGTAGGTGGGGAGAATTTCAAGAAGTTGGGGGAAGGGAAACTGAATTCAGAATATATTGTATGAAAATCCATTTTCAATAAAGGAAAAACAGAAAAACAAAGGCAAATGATATAAACAGAAGTTGGTTTATGTAGGAATAATAGATTCATTTTCTCACTTTACAGGTAATTCTCCAGCTACTTTGATCTGTAAAGATCCATTGGTAGGAACCTTGCCAAGTGGAGGAGCATCAGCAACCTTTAGGATTCCTCGAAGGACTGCTGGCATTTCAGGGCTGGCCTAGGGCCGAGATTGCTTACTCGATCCTCTGGAAGTTGATTTTTCATGTCCACCTGTGTGGTTCCAGGATTCAGGAGGACTAGCAATGTTGTTTAAGCTACTGTGAGCACCCTGCACTAATAGAGTATGGAACCCCTATTTTACTTCTTTGTGTGTGTGTGTGTGTGTGTGTGTGTGTGTATGTATGTATCGATATATACATGTTTGTTTGAGTGTGTGCACATATAAGCAGATGCATGTGTGTGTGTGTGTGTGTGTGTGTGTGTGTGAGTGTTTAGGATAGGGGTGGATGTTGAGTGTCCTCCTTTTGCTGCTCCATTTTACATTTTATGATATGGTCTCTTTGTGAACTTGGCCCTGAACATTTGGCTAGGCTGGCTCACCAGCCAGTTTCAGAGAATTCCCCTGTCTCCTTATCTCCGTGATGGGATTCTACCATACCCAGTTTTTCACATGGTTATTGGGTGTTTCAAGTCAGATCCTCATGCTTGTTTGGCAAATGCTCTATTGATCTATCAACCCAGCCCTGGCTTTATTTAAAATTAAATTAATGATAGTGGACAATTATAATTTTTTTCTGGTAATTCATGGATACAAGCTACAATAACAATAGGTATTGTACTGTAGAAGCTATAGATATGCCACATATTTTTGTGCTCATTGGAAGTTTTGTAGATCATTGTACCAAGTAACAACTTTGATAAGGGTGAAAGTGTTTTGTTTGAACTACCATGGCCTAACTAAGTTGCCTGAGCCAATGAGTGTTTTCTGGTCACTAAAGGGAAATTACACAGATGGATCTAACCAAAGTGTTAGAGAAGCAATAGCGATCACTTTAAGATAGCCACTGAGTGAACACTGGGTAAGCTGATGGCCGTTGCGATTGAATAATGCTTGCAAGATGATAAAAAGAAAGTTTCTTCAGCCATTGAAATCAGGTGGTACCCAGGTATCAAAGGACTGGACAAGAAAATACATATGGGCAGTTCCCTATTGGTGAATGCTTTGGCTTAATGCTGATAATATGTTAGCCAACTCCAGAAATCTCCTATTTTTAATCTCCAACCATCTCCTCCCCAAATTTCCATTTCAGTCTTGGAACTTTAACTTAGGATATAAACAAAATAACAAAAGTTAATTTTTAGTCTTACAAATCTTTTCTGAATTAACTTAGAAGTCACTGTTCTTGAAATGTAAGAGCCAAATACCCTAATGCCTTTCTGCCCTGGTTCACACAGATGCTGTTTCTTAAGGCATAGGGTGAATCTTTTGCAGCATCAAGGGCCCAAGAAATGTCACACAATTTCCGAGGTGCGGTAGAAATGGAGGTCTGGAGACAGTAGATCAGAGTTGAGAATATTCTCTCCCCCTAAACAGCTACATTTGCTATATTCATGTCAATGTTATACTACACGTACTGTCATGCATATCTGCACACAACCCCATCGAAAAGACATTGCTGTATGATTTAGTAGATGAGCAAAGAAAGCCCCCAAAGTTAAGAAATGTGTTCAATTCTGGGAAATAGGAGAATGCTCATTCAATCCCTGACCTTTCTAACTTCAATCAATTGGCTTAACCATCAGCTGATGGCTGCCAGCCTAGAGATGCATTTTGAAGAAATAATACTGAGACTACTTCATTTGTTTCATTCTAAGACCGGGTTGAGGGCAGAGCATGCAAACTGGTATCATGAGAAGAACATTTTCTCTGGTTTAGCCCTGGGCTATGTGTGAACAGTGAGCAAATTACTGGAATGTTAAGGGGGTTGGGCCTCTTTATGCTGTCTGAGTCACTACATACGCATCAGCCTTTCTTTTATGTATAGGGGGTGTCTCCTGTGGAATCCTCGGGGACCTTCAGGTGCCCAGCCTGTGTCCTGCACTGTCCGGCCCGAGGAGGCCACTGCAGAACAGTAAGCAAGTGTTCCCCTCAGCTCTGCTGCTTTCACCTGGGCCTCCTTCTAGTAAGCTCTATTCTTCACCTCGTCTGGATGGCTACTCTGGCAGGATGCCACCTCCACAGGAAGAGAAGAAGCATTCCTTTCTGTGATAAGAGATTTCACATCCCCTTCTGTAGCTCCCTGAGTAGATACAGATTTTTGGCATGTCTTCAAGGATGTTGTAGCTGAATTACCCACTTCTGTGCTTTCTTCCATTCGCTTTGACAACATTTCTCCCAGTCTTCATTATTCCTTGTAACTTTTACAGGCAACAAAAGATACCCTCCATTTACATTTGAAAAGGGGTAGCTGGTGCTGTTAGGAAGCCAGAACAATCCCCACTGAAACAGTCCCACTCACTCAATTGAATTCTCATTTAATATCTTAATAAAGACTTCTTTTAATACCTGATGCTGGATCTGTGGAGTTTATGATGCGTCTTTTACATTCACTTCCATGTTTAAATTCTAATGTCTCCCCTCTCACCCCAGAGTAGCTTAATACACTACAGGGAACACTTTCCCTTGATGAGGAACACAGTGTTTACAAGGGATGTGGGCCTTTCAATCTAAGTATAAGCAGGGGACTCGTCAAGGACCTTGTTCAATGTCCTAAGACCTGAGTTCTCACTTGTAAGCCATTGCTATGTGTCACTGAATTTAGAATAAAGTTCTTTGATCATTTCAGGAGATTGTGGAAGAATTAAACCATTTGTGTTAGATGATCGAAAAGCCAGTTAAGAGCACCTCGGTGGTGACAGTAACAGGAGAAGGCAGATGACCTAGGAACTGGCCAGGTTTACAATCTCTAAAGAATTTTTTTTTTTTATGGCAAGTGCTAGCACATGGATTCTCATGATTCCTCTGTGTGAAGGTTTACATGTGTAATCAGAAGTGGGAATGATAATCACGGACTTTGTATAAAGAGGGTCACATGGACTCTAGCACTTAGTATCAGGTGTAGTGGTTTTAGCTCACCATCCAGGTTCTGGCTCCAGGATTATTACAATATGCACATTTTTAGATGCTTGGGACAAGGGAGGTCTGGTAGCCCCATGAGTTTAATCTAAGTACTTGGGAAGTTGAAGTTGGAAAATCTCCAAGTTCAAGGCCAGCCTACATAATCTAGCAAAACCCTGTGTGAAATTAAAAGCTAAAAAATAATAGTGATATAGTTCAAAGGTGCAGCATGTGTCCAATGCACAAGGCCATCCATTCAGACCCCAGAACTATATGTGACACAATACAACTAACAATGCTAATAATATACATATGTAATGATAATTATAAATTATAAATTATAAATATTATTGTTATTTATTAAGGATTTTATAAGAGTGCCATTTTTCTCAGCGTCTTTTGGGCAGGACTCTGCTGAGTGGTGGTTGCAATCACACCACCTAAACAAACCGTGTTTTAGATTGGCTTTTACATCTGGACAAATGCTTGCTCTAGCAGCGTGCTTTGAACTTTAGACTACTTTAGCTGCACTTTGCTTTAACATACAGTGGTCACACACATTCCTTAGTGTAGAATCTTGTTATTTTCTTTGTAAACAGTGAGAAGTTTCTGTTATTTTTATCCTACATTCCTTGTGTTCCCCCCACTCCCCACAAAGAAACAAATTAGTGGGCAAAAAGAGATTTATCTCTAACCTACTTAAGTGTATATATATATACAATGTTTTATAGAATTGGGTAGTTATGGATCATAATCAGAAGAGAGGAACTGTTTGCCCTGATTTTAGCCTAAAATGATCTTTATGATGTAAAAACTTGATGGTGTTAGTACCTTTCAGTGAATTCCTTCACAGTTTCTTGTACTTTCTAAACTGAAACCTTGTTCCATGGTAGCTGGAAATCTGACCTATGCAAGGCTTTCTCCACATCTTGGCATGTCCTTCCCTGTCTCCTCCACAGGCATGCTCCAGCACTTCAGTGTGTGGTCCTCATATTTCTCTGCATGTGGAGGACACTTATTATCCTCGTCTGTCAAATTCTTCTCCTTGTCTCCCTAGCTGTTCTGGACCTGTTCTGGGCTTTCGCTGTGAGACTCCCCTGCTTGTTTCACTGGGTTCTGTTCACTGTGAACTTTTATAGGGACTTCCATTCATACAATCAAACTCACCTCCTGCATTGAACACTACATTTTGATGTTGTTGCTTTTAGGATAAAGCTCCAGTTCAGCTCCGTTTAGTCAATGAGCCATATTAAGCTTTTTTTTTCTCAGCCACTCACATCACAGTGGCCATTAATTTCAGCCTTCCTTCCTTCCTTTTTTCCTTCCTTCCTTCCTTCCTTCCTTCCTTCCTTCCTTCCTTCCTGCCTTCATTTCCTTCCTTCCTTCCTTTTTTTCTTCCTTTCTTCCTATCTTCCTGCATTTCTTTTCTCTTATGCTTCCCCCCCCCCCGTTTTTAAATTAGATATATTCTTTATTTACATTTCAAATGTTGTTTCCTTTCCTGGTTCCGCCCCCACCCCTGAAAATCCCATAACCCATCTCCCCTCCCTCTGCTCACCAACCCACCCACTCCCACTTCCCTGTCTTGGAATTTCCCTATACTGGGGCATCTAGCCTTTTCAGGACCAAGGGCCTCTCCTCCCTTTGATGTCCAACAAGGCCATCCTCTGGTGTATATGCATCTGGAGCCATGGGTCCCTCCATGTGTACTCTTTGGTTGGTGGTTTAATCCCTGGGAGCTCTGGAGGTGCTGGGTGGTTCAAATTGTTGCTCTTCCTATGGAGCTGCAAAACCCTTCAGCTCCTTGGTTCCTTTCTCTAGTTCCTCCATTGGGGAGTCTGTGCTTACTTCAATGACTGGCTGAGAGTGTCCCTCTCTGTACTTGTCATCCACTGGCAGAGCTTCCCAGGTGACAGCTATATCAGGCTCCTGTCAGCAAGCACTTGTTGACATCCACAATAGTGTCTGGGTTTTGTTAACTGTTTGTGGGATAGATCCCTAAGAGGGGCAGTCTCTGGATGGTCTTTCTCTCAGTCTCTGCTCCATACTTTGTCTCTGTATCTCCTCCTGTGGGTATTTGTTCCCCCTTCTAAGAAAGACCAGAGTATCCATACTTTGTTCTTCCTTCTTCTTGAGCTTCATTTGGTCTGTGAATTGTATCTTGGGTATTCCAGGCTATCAGGCTAATATCTACGTATCAGTGAGTGCATACCATGTAGGTTCTTTAGTGATTGGGTGACCTCACTCAGGATGATATTTTCTAGTTTCATCCATGTGCTAAAGAGTTTCATGAATTAATTGTTTTTAATACCCGAGTAGTATTCCATTGTATAAATGTACAACATTTTCTGTATCCAATCCTCTGATGAGGGACATCTGGGTTCTTTTCAGTTTCTGGATATTATAAATAAGGCTGCTATGAACATAGTAGAGCATGTGTCCTTATTACATGCTGGAGAATCCTCTGGGTATATGCCTAGGAGTGGTATAGCAGAGTCCTCTGCTAGTATTATGCCCTATTTTCTGAGGAATTGCTAAACTGATTTCAAGAGTGGCTGTAACAGCTTGCAATCCCACCAGCAGTGGAGGAGTGTTCCTCTCTCTCCACATCCACTCTAGCACCTGTTGTCTCCTGAGTTTTGATTCTAGCCATTCTGACTGGTGTAAGGTGAAATCTCAGGTTTGTTTTGATTTGTATTTTCCTGATGACTAAGGATGTTGAACATTTCTTTAGGTGCTTCTCAGCCATTTGATATTCCTCAAACTTTGAGGAATTTTGAAGAATTTCAAAAATTCTTTGTTTGCTCTGTACTCGATTTTTAATAGGGTTATTTGGTTCTCTGTAGTCTAACTTCTTGAGTTCTTTATATATATTAGATATTAGTCCTCTGTCAGATGTAGGTTTGGTAATGATCTTTTCCCAATTTGTTGGTTGTTATTTTGTCCTATTGACAGTGTCCTTTGCCTTACAGAAATATTGTAATTTTATGAGGTCCCTTTTGTCAATTCTTGATCTTAGAGCATAAGCTATTGGTATTCTGTTGAGGAAAATTTCCCCTGTGCCCATATGTTTGAGGCTCTTCCCCCACTTTCTTTTCTATTAGTTTCAGTATACCTGGTTTTATGTGAAGGTCCTTGATCACTTGGACTTGAGCTTAGTACAAGGAAATAAGAATGGATAAATTTTTACTCTTCTATATGCTAACTGCCAGTTGAACCAGCACCATTTCTTGAAAAGGCTATCTTTTTCCCACTGGATGTTTTTAGCTCCTTTTTTCAAAGATCAAGTGACCCTAGGTGTGTGGGTTCATTTCTGAGTCTTCAATTCTATTCCATTGATCTACCTGCCTATCACTGAACCAATACCATGCAGTTTTTATTACTGTTGCTTGAAGTACTGCATGAACTCTGGGATACTGATTCCCCTAGAATTTCTTTTATGGTAAAGAATAATTTTAGATATCCTGAGTTTTTTGTTATTCCAGATGAATTTGAGAATTGCTCTTTCTAACTCTATGAAGAGTTGAGTTGGAATTTTATTGCATTGAATCTGTAGACTGCTTTTTGGCAAGATGGCTATTTTTACTGTATTAATCCTGCCAATCCACAAGCATGGGAGATCTTTCCATCTTCTGAGGTCTTCTTTGATTTCCTTCTTCAGAGACTTGAAATTCTTGTCATACAGATCTTTCATTTGTTTGGTTAGTCACACAAAAATACTTTATATTGTTTGTGACTATTGTGAAGTGTGTTGTTTCCCTAATTTCCTTCTCAGCCTGTTTATCCTTTGAGTATAGGAAGGCTACTGATTTGTTTGAATTAATTTTATATTCAGCCATTTTGCTGAAGTTGTTTATCAGCCATAGGATTTCTCTAGTGGAGTTTTTGGGGTTGTTTAAATATACTATCATATCATCTGCAAATAGTCATAGTTTGAATTCTTCCTTTCCAACTTGTATCCCTTTGATCTCCTTTTGTTTTCTAATTGCCCTAGCTAGAACTTCAAGTACTATATTGAATAGACATGGAGAGAGAGGGCAGCCTTCTCTAGTGCCTGATTTTAGGGGTATTGCTTCAAATTTCTCTCCATTTAGTTTGATGTTGGCTACTGTTTTGCTATATATTGCTTTTCCTATGTTTTGATATGGGCCTTGAATTCCTAATCTTTCCAAGACTTTTAACATAAAAGGATGCTTTGTCAAATGCTTTTTCAGCATCTAATGAAATGACCATGTGTTTTTTTTTTTTTTTGAGTTTGTTTATGTAGTGGATTACATTGATGAATTTCCATATATTGAACCATCCCTGCATCCCTAGGATGAAGCCTACTTGATCATGGTGAATGATTGTTTTGATGTGTTCTTGGATTCTGTTGGCAAGAATTTTATTGAGTATTTTTGAATTGCTATTCAAAAGGGAAATTGTTCTAAGTTTCTTTGTTGGATCTTTGTGTGGTTTTGGTATCAGTGAAATTGTGGCTTTATAGAACTAGTTGGGTAGTGTTCCTTCTGTTTCTATTTTGTGGAATAGTTAGAAGAGCATTGGTGTTAGGTCTTCTTTGAAGGTCTGCTAGAATTCTGCACTAAAATCATTTGGTCCTGTGGGTTTTTTTTTTTTTTTTTGGTTGGAAGACTTTCAGTGACCACTTCTATTTCTTTAGGGGTTATGGGACTATTTAGATGGTCTATCTGATACTGATTTAACTTTTTGGTATTTGGTATCTGTTTAGAAAATTGTCCATTTCATTCAGATTTTTTTCTATTGTGCTGATTATAGGCTTTTGTAGAAGGATCTGATGATTTCTGAATTTCCTCAGTTTCTGTTGTTATATTTCCCTTCTAATTTCTAATTTTGTTAATGTTGATACTGTCTCTGTGTCCTCTGATTAGTCTGGCTAAGGGTTTATCTATCTTGTTTATTTTCTCAAAGAACCAGCTCCTGGTTTTGTTGATTCTTTGCATAGTTCCTTTTGTTTCTACTTGGTTGATTTCAGTCCTGAGTTTGATGATTTCCTGCCTTCTAATCCTCTTGGGTGTATTAGCATCTTTCTGTTCTAGAGTTTTCATGTGTTCTGTCAAGCTGCTAGTGTATGCTCTCTCCTGTTTCTTTTTGGAGGCCCTTAAATCTATGAGTTTCCCTCTTATCACTGCTTTCATTGTTTCCCATAAGTTTGGGTATGTTGTGCTTTTATTTTCATTAAATTGTAAAAAGTCTTTGATTTCTTTCCTTATTTCTGCCTTGACCAAGGTATCATTGAGTAGAGCATTGTTCAGCTTCCATATGTATGTGGGCTTTCTGTTGTTTTTATTGCTATTGAAGATCAGCCTTAATCCATAATGATCTGATAGGAGGCATGGGATTATTTCAATCTTCTCATATCTATTGAGATCTGTTTTGTGACCAATTATATGTTCAGTTTTGGAGAAGGTACCATGAAGTGTTGAGAAGAAGGTATATTCTTTTGATTTATGATGAAATGTTCTATAGATATCTGTTAAATCCATTTGGCCCATGGCTTCTGTTAGTTTCACTGTGTCTCTTTTTAGTTGGTATTGCCCTGATCTGTCCATTGATGAGAGTTGGGTATTGAAGTCACCCACAATTATTTTGTTAGGTGCAATATGTGCTTTGAACTTTAGCAAAGTTTCTTTTATGAATGTGAATGCCCTTGCATTTGGAGCATAGATGTTCAGAATTGAGAGTTCTTCTTGGTAGTTTTTTCCTTTGATGAGTATGAAGTGTCCTTATTGTCTTTTTTGATGACTTTTGGTTGAAAGTCGATTTTATCCAATATTAGAATAGCTACTTCAGCTTGTTTCCTGGGACCATTTGCTTGGAAAATTGTTTTCCAGCCTTTTACTCTGAAGTAGTGTTTGTCTTTGATGCTGAGGTGCATTTCCTATATGAAGCAAAATGCTGGGTCCTCTTTATATATCCAATCTGTTTATCTATGTCTTTTTATTGGGGAATTGAGTCCATTGATGTTAAGAGATTCTAAAGAATAGTTATTTTTGCTTCCTGCTATTTTTGATGTTATTCTTATGTTTATGTGGTAATCTTCTTTTGGGTTTGTTAAATGAAAGTTCTACTTTCTTGCTTTTTCTAGCATGTAGTTTCCCTCTTTTTGTTGGCATTTTCCATTTATTACCATTTGTAGGGTTGGATTTGTGGAAAGATGTTACATAAATTTGGTTTATCATGGAATATCTTTGTTTTTCCATCTATGGTGATTGATAGTTTTGCTGGGTATAGTAGTCTGGACTTGTATTTGTGTTCTCTTAGGGTCTGTATGAAGTCTGCCCAGGATCTCCTAGCTTTCATGGTTTCTGGTTAGAAGTCTGCTGTAATTCTTATAGGTCTACCTGTATAAGTTACTTGACCTTTTTCTCTTACTGCTTTTAATATTCTTTCTTTGTTTTTTGCATTTGTTGTTTTGATTATTATGTGCCAGGAGGAACTTCTGTTCTGGTCCAGTCTGTTTGAAGTTCTGAAGGCTTCTTGTATGTTCATAGGCATCTCTTTCTTTAGGTTAGGGAAGTTTTCCTCTATAATTTTGTTAAAGATATTTACTGGCCCTTTAAATTGTAAATCTTCGCTCTCTTCTATACCAATAATACTTAGGTTTGGTCTTCCCATTATTTCCTGGATTTCCTGGATGTTTGGGGTTACCAACTTTTTGCATTTTACATTTTCTTTGACTGTTGAGTCAATGTTTTCTATGGTATCTTCAGCAGCTGATATTCTTTCTTCTATCTCTTGTATTCTGTTGTTGGTGCTTGCATATATGATTCCTGATTTCTTTCCATGGTTTTATATCTACACAGTTGTCTACCTTTGTGATTTCGTTATTGTTTCTACTTCCATTTTTAGATCCTGGATGGTTTTGTTCAGTCCCTTCACTTTGTGTGTGTGTGTGTGTGTGTGTGTGTGTGTTTTCCTGTAATTCTTTATGGGATTTTTGTGTTTTCTCTTTAAGGGCTTATACCTTTTGACCCATGTTCTTCTGTATTTCTTTATTGGATTTTTGTGTTTCCTCTTTTAGGGCTTCTACCTGTTGACCCATGTTCTCCTGTATTTCTTAAAGGGAGTCATTTATGTCCTTCTTGAAGTCCTCTATCAGCATCATGAGATGCAATTTTAAATCCAACTCTTGCTTTTCCAGTGTGTTGGGGAACCCAGGGCTTGCTGTGGTGGGAGAGCTGGATTCTGATGTTGCCAAATAGCCTTGGTTTCATTGGTAGGGATCTTGAGCTTGCCTTTTGCCATCTGGTTATCTCTGGTGTTAGTTGGTCTTGCTGTCTCCAGCTGGAGCTTGCCCCTCCTGTGTGTCTGTAAGCCTTTGTCTGTACTCCTGGGAGACAAACTTTCTTCTGACAGGGTCTGTGCACAGAAAAATGTGGAGCTGCCTGGCTGCCTCATGCAAATGGGGATCAGAAGGGATCATCATCTACAGATCAGATGCCCTGTGAGCTCCTAGCTGTTCCCCTCCAGAGTGATATTGGAGATAAAGTAGAGCTCTCACCTCTGTGCTCAGAAGTGGAGGCACTTCTAGGAGATCATTCCCTCCTGGTGGGCTGTGCACAGAAGGCTGTGGAGCTGCCTGGCTCCCTGGTGCAAATCCATTTATGCCTTCTTAATCAAGTCCATACAGCAGAAACATATCTTAGCCTCTCATTTATTTTCATTTAAATATATATGATGATTTGAATTTAACATGATTTTTACTGATCACTATAGAGGACAATAGAGAGATGTGATATTTAAAAGGTAAATTTAATTAAAAATTTTGAACTACTTTAAAAATTACTTGTGAGTTTAATTTCTAGGGAGTTATTACTTATTGTTAGTCAGAATGATGTTCTCACCAGTGTCTTTATTAAGTTGAAGAGCGTGGGGAGAATGAGAAGAGGGTGGTTTCCCCAGGTGATACCATTTCTCAGGGAAATTGAGAGGGATTGTGAATCTGAGTGGTCATTCTAAATAGATCCTGGGTTTTTCAGTAGAGTTAATATATAATGTAATTTTATTGTTTACATTGATGTTTTAAGAAATATTTTCCAGCGCCGGGCGGTGGTGGTGCATGCCTGTAATCCCAGCACTTGGGAGGCAGAAGCAGGCAGATTTCTGAGTTCAAGGCCAGCCTGGTCTACAGAGTGAGTTCCAGGACAGCCAGGACTACACAGAGAAACCCTGTCTCGAAAAACCAAAAAAAAAAAAAAAAAAAAAAAGAAAGAAAGAAAGAAAGAAAGAAAGAAAGAAATATTTTCCAAAGGAGCATTTATTTTCAGGATTTTAAAAGCATAAATTCATGAGCTTTCATAAAATCCTACTTTTCTGGTTGGGCAGCTACTGATACTTTTCTATAGGTGTTCCAACTTTCTCCAGCACTCGTGATGGCAGCAATGTTTCCTTACCTCTTTACAATCTCCTCTTCCATCCTGGACACCACTTCTCTCTTCTCAGATACCCTGATTCTCAGAAACACCCAATTCACCTCGGCTCACTTCTTCACTGGCTCTATTACTTAGCACATATTTTCCTAGTCTAAGGGTTAACAATATACCACAGGGGAAAATTAAATGATATGGTATTTGTAAAATACATAACATGGTTCCTGGTATAGTTCTAGATGAAAGAAAAATGAGATGTCTCCATTTCCAGAATAATTTTCAGTGTGTAGCATATAACCATGAGGCTTCTGCCAAACTCTGCCTATGGATACCCACAGCCTCTTTGTCTAGTTATTCTATAACACTTTTCTTCTTGTGTGAAAAATCATTAACTTACCCTGGTCCTGGACTATCTGCTTCCTTCAACAGAAGAGTTTCTGCCTAGTTGTCACTATCCCTTCTGTGACCATAGGATGAAAGTAGTGCCTGCCTCAGAGGCTACTGGGAGGATGCAGTGATTTGGTACCTACAGATCTTTTCAGAGAGCACATACCCCCCCTCCTCCCCACAGGAACTTCACCAGTGCTAGCCGCACCATCACTTTTGATTGTTATTGTTCATGTCCAGCACTGGGTCTTTCACAGAACTGGAACTCAATACGAACTAAGTGAGTAAAAGCAGGAAAGACGGAGGAGCTACGCATTTCTTCTCATTAAGCCTCAGAACACCATAGAGATAAATACCAGTACAATTAACCCTTGCTATCTCCACATCCTTCTTGTGACATTTCTGTTTTCTTTCTGGAGGCCCTCTCTGAGTATGACATTCTGAAGGTACGACACTTCTCCCCTCAACATCACAGGGAACAAGCTTTCAGTATCTGGTACCCCTTACTCATGGTGACACTGGGATAACAGAATGGGCAATGAGTGGAGTTCTATCAATACCAGCCAGACTCAAGGCTTTTCTTAGCACTCTGAAAAAAAATGTGAGTATTTGTGGTAGGATTGCTGATTTATTCAGATATAAACTTGGGCCTGCTGGTGGCTCCTGAGAGCAGAACTATGGAAGAGTTAGACACTAAGCTCTGCTGAGCTCTGACATTCGTCTTGAATCCAAATCTGAACCTTTCTCATCTGTGTGAAGCTATAAATGTGATCCACACAATCCCAGGGATTCTGTTATCCTCCTAGGTACCCCCAAGGCTAGGATTAAAAACTTTGCAATAATTAGATCTTATGTATATACTTTTAGTGTCATTTTTTAGAAGGATAAAGTGGAGTTTGAGGAGATGAATTGAGTGTCAGTCTAGTGAACTGAGATCAGGTGCAGATGGGCAAATGAAATTATCTTCTACTAAGGCAGATGTTGACATTTATTAAAAAATGAAACAATAGCTATCCTGATTTTTTTGCTTGAGGTATATAGTTAATTTTTATACAAAAGTTTAAAATAATTCTTAGAATTAATTTCTTTTTTTGAGTTATTCTGGCTTTTTATTGAATTTTCTAATATGTATATAACATGCTTATTTTAAGCTTCTTGGTGTTCATATCTCTTAAATCAGAGAATTAATTTCTAATGTGGTAACTATAATGGTGTTTTCCACATCAAGAAAAACTCCTTTGAATAAGTTCTTCAGGACATAAGGGGATTCTACAGTCAAAATATTTATTAAGCTTTGAATTATTCAAACTAATAAATTCTTTACATATATACACATAGAGGTCATATTTAGATGAGATTTTCTCATTGTCAAGTGACAGAGTCTCACCACCATGTTTGATGTCCTAAGAAACAAATTATGAGATTTAGAAGTTAAGGTGCTATTATTAATCAATAATACATTTCTGTAGGAAACAGGAAACCATTCTTTTCCCTTGCTAGTATTTGAGTGGTGAGTGTACTTCCATAGACTGGTGAGTTACAGACTGGGGTAACACTTAAAGCTGATGGAATCTTTAGACCCTAAGGCCTAACAGAAGGTTCCTCGGTTATTGATAATAGCCTGAAATCAAGATTATGGTCCTCTATTTCTAATTTTCCCCCCTCTGCTTCATGGTTCAAGATGTGCCCACTCATTCCACCATAGATTCTTACCATTAATAGCTGTCATTTTCGTTAGAGGCCATGGTGATACCCGTCTTGAACTTAAAATATTAGGAACCATTTCATAAATAAGCCTTGGGTTTTCATAACTAACCTGTGTCAGGTATCTCATCCTAGTAACAATGATGTGAATAATAAGCCCTCTTCTTATAATGCAAAACAAGAAGAAGGAAAGTAACAAGTGAAGGAATTCAGATGTTAGAATGTGCTCAAGTATGACCTGAAAAATTTCTTACTCCATGCAAATAACTGAACTCTGCTCCCAGGATGGGGTTATGCTAGGATCTGTTTCTATACCTTTAAGATCATTGACTATGGATTTAGGTTGCCAAGACAAATTTAAGTTTAAATTAAAGGGATACAGTTCTCTTTGTTTTCTAATCAGTTAAAAGTTTAGTCAGGTTTGTGGAACAAACCTTTAATCCCAGCAGAACCAAAGGCAAGTGGGTCACTGTGAATTTGAGGCCACCCTGCTCTAAAGTTCAATGCCTCCTTGATTGTACAATGGAGTTCCATTTCTAAAATAAGCAAACAACAAAACAAACACAGGACAAGAGTGCATGGCCTTAATTTATACAATACATATTTGTAATCTGTTTTTTTTTTTATTTTGTTGAAAATAGATTTTTTCCACACATACTATATCCCAATTAGTTTTTCATCCCTCTAATCCTAGTCTCTCGAACTCTGTTCCCACCCGGATCCATGCCCTTTCTGTCTCTCATTAGAAAACAAACAGGCTTCTAAGGGATAATAATAAGAGATCTAAAACAAAACAAAACAAAATAAAACAAAACAAAATGAGCTGAAATAGATGAAAATAAATAAACAGAAGGAAAAAGAGCCCAAGAAAAGCCAAAGAAACAGATATAGATGCAGATCCCCTTGTTTGCACACACTTTGGAATCCCAATAAAAACACAAAAGCAGATGCCATAATATATGTAAAAAGAATCTGTAGAATACAAAATCTTATTAAAAATTAAAAGTATAATTTTTAAAAAGAAGAAAAAGAAAAAAGAAAAGGCCCTGGCAAAACATCTTGAGACCAGGACCCTTCAAAGATACCACTGAGTGGGCATGTAGCTTACCCTTAGGAGTAGTTTGCTTCCCTAGTGAGACTTCCTTGGAGAAGAATACATTTTCATTTGCAAGTTTATCAGTTGCAATAGCTGCTGGGTTAGAGTTGGGGACATGCGTCCACTTCTCCTTCCAGTTCTTGAACCCCATCAAATACAGATGCCTGTAAGCCCTGCATGTTGCCCCAGTTTCTGTGATTTCATGTGTTTTGTTCTTATTGTGCTTAGAAAGTCTCATTTCCTTGGTGTCCTCCATCTCTGCTGGCTCTTACACTGTTTCTGTTTCTTTCTTTACAGAGTTCTGTGATCCCTGAAGGGAGGGATTTGAAAGAGATTTCATAGATAAGACTGAGTGTTTCAAAGCCACTCAACCCTCTGCATGTTGTCTGGCTGTGGGTCTCTGAATTTGTTCCCATGTGCTCTAAGAGGAAGTAATGGTAGCTGATCAAGGCACTGACCTATAGCAGGGTGTCAGTTTAGAGGGGTCATTTGATTGCTGTGTATGTTTAGTAGAACAGTAGTATTTGATTTTATCCTATGTCTCTGGCCTGCCTCAAGTTCTTAATCACCCAAGCATTGGCTATGGATTCCATCTCATGGAGTGAGCCTTAAATCCAATTATATATTGAGTTGATTACTCCAACTACCTTTGTGCCATTATTGCACTATCATATCTCGCAGGCAGGATATCTGTATATAAAAGACTCACTAAACTGCTGTTTTTATTTCTTCTCTGTTACCATACAGAATTTTTTTCTCATGCTAATATCACTAGCTCTTAGGGGTGAAGGGTATAGGTAGACACGAGCTTGACTTCTTGTTCAATTAGTTATAGAGGTGGTGTATTAAGCAGTAGGGTCTTGCTATCAGTTTGTGAAGAAGAGCCTATATCCTTGGTAACAGCTTGAATTGTTTGAGGTTTCTTATGGGGAGCCTTTGGCCAACACCTTAATTATGTTTCATTTGGTGACAAGAGTTGTCCAGATGGGGTCTTGTCTCCCCTGATGTTTTGGAAATCTTATGTAAATAGCCTTCATATATTGATAGATTTTAAGAAGCTTTTATTATATTCAGTTTCCATACTACTCATCAAATATCTTTTAATTTTAGCTGTCTCTCCCTGTACACCCTCCATCTATAATTTGTTTTTTAAAACATTATTTTTTTGTTTCAAATGTCAGAAAGGTGCTGTGAAGACATCTAATAATTAGGCAAAATATTAATCTTGATATTTGGGCAGCAATAATCTACCTCTATGTAAGCCAATTTGAGGAAAATGCATTCTAAGAATAAAAACAACCTTTTTTTTGTTAAATTATAAACAAAGGTAAGGGTGCATGAATGTGTTTGTTCCAGACATATTTTAGCAGAATGTCATAATGACATGACATGGTGGCAGGTAGAGGAAGAGTCTCTCTGATGGGGTGACATTTTGAGCTGAGCTCTGTCATGGGAAAATGAAGCAAAGAAATGTACTGGCAGTACAAAGAGCAAACGTAAGAGATTGTAAAGTGGCAAAGAGTTGATAGATTTGGAAACTTGGGAAGGGTGGAGCAAGGGGCTAAGCATAAAGGTAGAGAAGCAGGCAGCAGACAGATCAGTGAGGGTCTTAGTTAGGGTTTCTGTTGCTGCGATGAAAGGCCATAACCACAAAAGCAAGTTGGGGAGAAAAGGGTTTTTTGGTATACTCTTATATATTGCTGTTCACTCTTGAAGGAAGTCAGAAAAGAAACTGAAATAGGGCAGAATCCTGGAGGCAGGAGCTGATGCAGAAGCCTTGGAAGGATGCTGCTTACTGGCTTGCTTTCTCATGGTTTGCTCAGCCTGCTTTCTTACAGAATTGCCGCTATGTACCATGGCCTTGAGCTTCCTCCATCTTTGTCATTGGTGACTAATTGAGAAATGCCTTACAACTGGATCTCATGGAGACATTTCCTCAACTGAGGCTCCTTCCTCTCTGATGACTCTGGTTGTGTCAAGTTGACACACAAAACCAGCCAGTACAGTAAGCCATTATATAGTCACTTGCTGATTTTAGAAAAGTATAAGGAGAGAGAGAGAGAGAGAGAGAGAGAGAGAGAGAGAGAGAGAAGAAGAAGAAGAAGAAGAAGAAGAAGAAGAAGAAGAAGAAGAAGAAGGAGAAGAAGAAGAAGAAGAAGAAGAAGAAGAAGAAGAAGAAGAAGAAGAAGAAGAAAAGAAGAAGAAGAAGAAGAAGAAGAAGAAGAAGAAGAAGAGAGAAGAGAAGAGAAGAGAAGAGAAGAGAAGAGAAGAGAAGAGAAGAGAAGAGAAGAGAAGAGAAGAGAAGAGAAGAGACAGGTAGAAAGGGAGGATGTTATTGCCTTGACTTAGCCCTCTAGAGAAACCAAACCAGTAGTGGCTTTGAAGCTAGCTAGCTTACTGTGTATATGTCGCCTCATTGACAGTTCTTCTGACTCTACCTTTTAAACTCCACCCAAACTGTAGAGAACCCCTCACATGCCATAGAGGAGATCATCAGCTCTTTGGTAGAATGAACTTGGCTACTAGAATGCAGAAAGTCTGGCTTTGTACCTCATCCATTTTTATTATTGAGATCTTGCAGAGTCTACCATCCCTAAGATTGTTGTTTCTTCACAGGTGATAATGATTCTTAGTGTCAAGCACTGTGATGAAAGTCAGAGGAGATGGTGTTTATAAGGACATTATTCATGGGAGATGCTCCAAAAATATCAGTTCTCCACTGCATTGAGAAGCAGGATGGTAGTGTGTGGGTGAATGGCTGTCACTTACAGAGGTTTGAAGTGGTGTACCACTCTGCTGTATTCTTTTCCGATTGTGGGTATTGTTTCACCTCTTTGTGGGGCTGTTAGGAGGATTTAATGGGAGAATTTACTGAAAGCACTTGGCACAGTGCCTGATAAATAATATCAGTGCCTAGGAAATAGTGTCTGTTAAAATCTAGAACAGTACCCAGGACAAGGCTCTGTGAAACCTATAGCATGGTCTATTCATACTCTATGTCTGAAAACCTGCTAATAGAGGTGGGTACATTCAAATTTGGAGCATGGGCAGCTGGGAAAGTCCAGGGATGAGAAGACTAGAGAACAGGTGTGGATCTCCATGAAGATCTGTGGCATCTGAGAGTACTGAAGGCACACCTAGGAAGCAACGTTGGCCTGAGGAGGTTAATGGTGCAAGACGTCACCTTCCTTCTAATTCTGGTGTGTGAGCATCACAAAAATACATAACCTAAGATACAAACAATAAAAGAAAGCTTCTTAAAAATACAACTGACTTTCAGTGAGTCATATTTTCCTCTTGATGGTATTTGGAGAGAGCTAGGGCCCAGACGTGATTGCTCCCACAGAATGCTGTGTCTCTATCTCTGCTGGTGTGGCAGCAAGCTTGCCAGCCCCACTCAAAGAGGGGGTGGGCATCCAGGATGGTTACCCTTGACTAGTTTATAAATCACAAGCCCTCTTCTGCCACCCCCATAACAAAGGATTGCAACTGGCCTGAAATCTTTGAACATGAAATCAGCAAAATGCCAAGCAAGAAGGCTCCAGTAACAGTTATTGATCGCCGACAACATGGTGATTCTCTTTCTTGGTATAAGATCATACTCTAAACTAAATGAGAGAATATAGGCACATGGGTGACACATGCCAGTCCCTGCCCTGGGGATTTTCATCTTAGACACACAATTCAGTTTACTGGAATTATATTTGGTTGTAGAAAGGTGGGAAAATCTGAAGATAGTATTCACAGAAAGTAATAAGAGTCCTGAACATCATAACTTTCTTTAAAAAAAATCTCTCTAAATAATTCTTATTCTTCTCAAGGATAATGTAACAGTGTTCCCTGGAGTTGTACAGAGTATGGACTGTGTGATCATTTTGGGCAGCATTAGAATTTGCAAACTGAAAAAATAATCCAAATTCCAAAATACACAGAGGAGTAATTGAACCTTTATTATTATAAGGTAAATAATTTATTACAAATGATATTAGTTTTACTAAATCCCCAGATTTTTTTTTGTTTTGTTTTTTGCCTCCCTGTGTTCCTCGCCAAATCAATAGTAAGGCCTGTCAGCCTGAATTTTCAAGTATAAGGTGAACACCCCTAATGCAAAAATCTGGATTGGTCCAAAACCCAAAAGTGTTTTGGGCAGCTGACATGGTAAATAAAGTGGAAAATTCTGCACCTGACCTCACCTGATGAGATGCTTTCAAAATGAATGCTAAAATTATTGCGTACAATTACTTTTAGGATCTGCATAGAAGGGACATATTAAATATAAATGAGTTTCATGTTCAAAATTAGGCACAATCCCCAATATATACATATGTTTTCTACAATCTTTTTTTAAAAATCTCCATCTTAAGCACTTGTGGCTTTAAGCATTGAACGCGAGGGATGCTTAGTGTGTCTAGGTGAGCCTGATCGCTGCTGAGCTCCCACTCTGTTTCTGCTTCAGGCCCAAGCCTCATCTTCTCACACCTGGAGGAGCTCAGCTCTACCAACTGTTTCTACTCATGGCCATAGGGCTGAGGGGGAAGGAAAGTCAAATTAAGCCATTTGCTTATTCAGGATCCCCCAGGGGCTCTCTATCACTTCAAAAACAGCCTTGTTTGGAGGCCTGCATGTTCTGTCTGTCTCCTGCCAGCTCTTTAACCCCCTGCTTAGCAATCAGCCACATTGACCATTTGGCTGGACCTGGAAATCTGATCCGTGTCCTTCTTGGAGAGTTTGGTCTCGGTGTCCTCTCTTACTGGAATGCTCTTCCCTTGGAGTAAATACTTTCTTCTCTCTTATATATATATTTTTTTTTGATAAAATACCTCTTTCTTGCCGATGCTTTCCCTCACTGGTACATCTGGAATGTTTTTCTCAGTGAAACTAACACCTTTAACATGTTAAGTTGACGAGAGAATCTCATGTGTGGTTTATAATTCACTAATTCTCTACAATGTTAAAGCAAGCTTCAGTAAGCCTGGGGCTTTACCTTATTCATTATTTTCCTTCCTTCTTTAGAAAAGTTCTTGGCGCACAGTAGGCACTCAATAAATGTCTTAAGTAAAATGTCAGCAAATTGAATATTAAGGGCTCTCAAAGTATTTCTTTCTCCAAGTGGAGTAGAAAATTATTGGAGATCGGAAGTCTCAGTTTCTCTCTCAGAACTGCACTGAAAATGTCTTGCAGCAATCAGGGTTTCAGAAAGTTCTCCTGGGATTCTGAAACTCAAGTGTGACATCCAACATGTAAAGTATATATGTTTATGGGAATAAGAAAGTTACACTTTTGGGACAGGGTCTCATGTAGCCCAGGTAGGACTTGAGCTAGTATGTAGTCAAGGATGGCAACCCTGGGTCCACTTGCTTCCACCCTCTCAGTGCTGGGTTTCCAGGCTCATGCCACCATGATTGGCTTATGCAGTACTGAGGATCAAACCCAGAACCTTGTGCATAGTAGGCAAACATTTTATCAACTGAGCTATAGCTCAAGCCATAAATTTAAACATTTAGAAGGTAATGTAATTAGGCCAATCTAAGCAGGTCTAAAATTCATTACTTAAAGTTGCCATGTCAGAGCTAGGTCAATAGAATTAACAATGATATCCGCAATCCAATTGTTACTTATTACTCACTAGGCACTAAACTTAATCTTTACAATAGTTATTATCAGTGGGCATTAGTGCTTATATTACTCATGTCAACTCATTTATGCTTAGGAGTGTGAGTAATTCATCTAGGGTCATCCAGGAAACAAGAGACAGACAAGATTTGCTTTCTTTCTTGTTTTATCCATTTTGTGAAGGAGATCTAACTAAGGACAGATCACTGATTGTGGCAGAAGACATGCATGGGAAACACATTTTGGCATTTTCTTAAACAAATGCCAAGTTTCCACATTTGGCAATGATGAATTGCAGGTCCTGACATCAAGGGAACCCTCAAAAAGAGATGTAGATGCTCTTTCAGAATAGTGGCTTCTATCCAGAGACATTGCTCCAAACTGATGGTGATGAGTTCCATTTTCTTCTATCTTGAAAACCAAGGCTATTTGAACTCTGGCCATGGACCAGGACAACCCTGGCTTGTACACAGAGAGGATGACTGATTATGAGCTCCACAGATCATATGGGCCTTGTAGTCTTCATGGACGGGAACTGACATTTGACGGTGATGGAGAAGATGTTGGTGGGAAATAATATAAATCTATATATTTCTCAAGTTGAGTCACAGTTGTTCTTGGAACTGCACACCCTGAATACATACAAGGAAAACCTCATGCAGCAAACTCCTAAATTATGCTATAACATTTTACTCAATTTAACCAGAATTATTGATGGGAGATTGCATGAACTCATCTTATGCTTTTAAAAAAATTCTTGCTTCTTCTTTGTCATTCATAACATCAACCCATTCCCTACTTTTTAGTTATACATACATACATACATACATACATATATACATACACTATAGAGGCAAGTGTGTTAACACATATACTTTTACATTCTATTGTAGACAAATCCAGTCTTGAATTAGTTTTCACTCAAAGCAGATATGTTCACAGATGTTCACTTCTGCTCAGTGTTTCCCAAACACCCGAAGTGTGGCTGCTGAGGTTTTGCTTTGTGAAGGCATTTGGCATATATTCCTAAGAGTTAAATGCCACAGGCTAAGTAGACTTGTTGAAAACAATGACAATCTGTTTTGTCTTACCTGTGAAAAGGGACTCTGTGTGAGTTGTGTTCCTAGTCCTAACTCAACAAGTAGCACACAGTAGGCATTTTCTACATCTATATGAAATAAATATTTAGAGGAAGAATGCATAATAAAAAATCTAATGATTTTTTTAAATAAATAAGGAAGAAAAGATGGATGTGATATGAATGTCTGCAACCCCAACACCGAATCAGAAGTTAAAGACTAGCCTTGACTACAGTGAATTTAATGTTAGCCTTGGCTACATGAGACCTGTCTGTCTCAACATACATACACACACACACACACACACACACACACACACACACACACCTAAAGAAAGAAGAAAGGAAGCATCCCTACTGTCTCTGTTGCCATATGAGTGTTTCTTGATAGAGAAAGTGGTACCAAGAGGTTCAGTAAGTGTCCATGAGGTTTCAGATTGATGATTGGCACATAATAGGTAGCTGAGAATGACAAGAACAGATAAGAATTGCATTTTATTTACATAAGTGACATCTATCAAGTTTAATGAAAAGATAGGGGATACTTCCCCTAAACAGTTCACGGTTGGGCCTGTTCCCTTTTGAGTAGGTCTGTGTCTTCTATGGCATCAACAGAAACTATACCATACTGGCTTTTATCATCACTTTTCAGGGACGCTCATTTTCCTAAACTCACACATTAAAACAAGTGTCCAAGACATCTCCACTCCTTAGAGCCACGAGAGGCTGCATAACCTTCCAGTGGATGGGGGCCTTACCCTGTGGATCCTGGTCCCCTAACTGGCTTGCCTTGTTTGGCCTCAGTGGGAGAGGATGTACCTAGCCCTGTAGTAACTTGATGTGCCAGGGTGGGTCAGTACCTAATGAAGGGCCTTCTCGTTCTCAGAGGAGAAGGGCGGAATGGAGAGAGGGTCTACATAAGGGGGGGGACTGGGAAGAGAAGGGGTGCTGCGATCAGGTTGTTAAGTGAACAAATAAAAAAATAATGGAAAATAACAAAAAATAAAATGATAAAATATGTATTATTTGTTTTAAAAAAAGGAAGGAAGGAAGGAAAGAAGAAAGGAAGGAAGGAAGAAGAAATCTAAGAAGAATAAAGAGTCCCACAATTCTTCAAGACTCATTCCCAAGGTTTTGTTTCCTTTTGCTCCTTTAAGGGGCTAAACAAATATTTAGGAAACCATAGATTTTAACTCATCAACTAACCAGAACACCTCATAGTGTGAGTAGAGAGGTCCAACTACCTCCATTTGGTAATTTGATTCCTTGGTGTGCTCTCTCCCCTGTCTTTCTCCTTCTTGGTGTCTTTTTCTTCCTTGGCGAAGACAGGTGAAAATGTTCACCGCACTAGGCAGGTGGGACTGTTGTATGAGGCAATAAAGCCAATGCTCAGGCTTATCTACTGGTCTCCCAAAAGACACTTAGTTCTGTTCCTTGTCTGTTTCCCCAAGTCCCCTTCAGTGTTTCCCTTAGATACTCTACGTTTCTTAGAATAACTTGGTTCCTAGCTTTCCCTCTCTGGTCAAAGCAAAAACTTCTATTTGTAAACTAGCTCCCACAACCTACAGTCCAGTCAATTGGTCATCACAAAACCTGGGTTTAGGTATAATTTTTATTTTACTTTAATCTATGTCTCATGAGTTAAACAGGGCAATGAGCATTTCTTCAGGCAAGACCAACCCAAAACCCCATGTGTTTCAGAGAAGCTATGTGAGTTGTCCAAGGTCATTCGGCTTCTGGGGTCTGAGTTGGCATATCCAGTTTTATTTGCCTGTCTTGGCTGCATGGCATTGCCTCTTTTGTTTAACCTTTCCTAGTATGGAGAACTAACTGTATTTTTACATAAGACCATTTTTAGTCACCAATCAATGGATGGTAAAAATACTAATTAGGGAGGTCACTCCACCTTTGCGTCTGCTTCCAAGGCCTGGAAGCATGTGGGAGGCAGAGGGAGAAGCTTGGAATGACATTCGGCCTCTTCTTGGTGAGGGTTGAGGAGGTGGGAGGCATTGGGACAAGTCAAGCGTAAAAGAAGGATGAGAGTTTCCACGCACAGCCCTGTATAAACACAATCCTGACAGAGGGAAGGTCGCCTGCAAGGACATTCTTGAGGTTTCTTTGAGTTTTCAAGGGGAAGGGCTGAGTCACCGTGGCAACACCATCCTTTCCCCTCCCCCCCGGCATGCAAACAGAAGTGTGATTTTTAAACAAGGTTGCTGATGCTCTGAACTCCTGAGCTGCAAGCGCAGGCAGAAGGTCCCCCTTGCTGACCATTTGCACGTACCCTCTTCATTTTTGTGTTCAAGGCTCCTAATTACTGTGTTCGCCCAGTGAGGAATCAGACACCTTGATCCTTAACTTGGAGGTCACCTTTCCCTTACCTAATTCTTATGTAAAACTTAACCCGCAATTCACATAAGATACAACATAAAAGTAGCTGCAAAGTTGTTGTTGTTGTTGTTGTTTTTAAATATCTTAAATAAAAAGATATAAGGATGGTGAGTTAACCTAGAGTGTCCATTCACACCAGCAGCTCACCTCCAGCTTTCTTTAGAGTTTTCTTTAGAGGGTTAGTGGTTAGACCTGTATGATTATGATCTCGACAAACGGTTGTAGTGCCGTGTTTCACAGTCTCCAATAAATGTGCCCAAGTGAAGACAAGGCTCTCTCTCTCTCTCTCTCTCTCTCTCTCTCTCTCTCTCTCTCTCTCTCTCTCTGTGTGTGTGTGTGTGTTGGACATGTGTGATAGGAGCCAAAGGTCAAAGGCCATTGTCTAGCTCAATTGATTTCTACCTTATTTTTGAGAGTCTTTCTCTCTGAACCCTGAGCTCACCAATTAGTCTACCAAGGTTGGCCAATAGGCTACAGGGATTCTCTTTTCTCTACCTGTCCAGTGCTAGAATTATGGGTATGTGTTGCCATGCCACCTTTTTCTTTGGGTGATGGGGATTTGAACCCTGATAATCATGCTCATGTGTTTACCGATCAAGCCATCTCATTAGATCTGCTTTGTTCATTAAAGAGAAAATGAGGCCTTAGGATATGTTGGGAGGGCAAATATCATCCTACCCTTAGTATAAACAATCTCTATCAATAGGAATGGAATTACTGTCAATATCTTAGATTTTTAAAGAAGTTACTGCACCACTATTGTATGTTTGGCTTGCAGCCGAAGGAACATATTGTACACACTACAAGATGGATGTGATTCTTATAACATGACTAGATATCATCATAGTCCTTGCCTGACATAATTATTTGAATGTATGAAGAGGAGCTACAGTCAAAGCAGCCAAGTTACACTCAAATTTTGATTCAGAGGTCATGCCACAAGTAACACAGGCCTCAGTTTTGAAGGCTGTCACCTCTACCAAGTCTTCATCTGTGAAATGGGTATGATCAACCATTATCTCTTTGTTAGGTGATGTAATTGATGCACTAGTACAAATAAACCTCTCTGTGGGACCCAGTTGTATCAATATCCAATCAATCTAGTGATTACATTAGATGATAGGGAAATCATCTGCCCAAATTCTTTTGAAAGCTATCGTCAAACCTGCTGGATTCAAGTCAGTTTGCGTCAAGAGATTAGCCACTAAAGACGTTCTATTTGACACACAGTTTGGATGCAGGTTGCTATGACTAAAGCTTTAAAAATTTCTGCTCAGAAATAAACCCACTCAAATTATGGCAAGCAAACTACATATTATATTTTAGAGCTACAGGAGGACCATATAGAACTCTAGAACAAAGATAGTAGTACCAGGTAGCATGTGTCTATTGTGTGGTGTCCTTTTAGGGCTTCCTGATGCTTCTCTCCCAACAATTGCTCCTCATCTTTCGAAGACTGGCTTCTTGCTAGTTGGAAAACACTGTGTTTACACCTATAAGGCTTTGTGCTTCTCATCCTTGTCCTTAAGTTTTGAATTACTAAATAGGAATTGTAAGTACAAGATCTCAGGGAAATCAGGAGTTCCTCCCATAAGAAAAAGGGACAGAGAGACTTCAAGTTTAGTAGAACAGGTCTGAGATCTAGGAAACAATATAACAGTCCTGCTAGAAAGACATTTATTTATTTTCTGGGTATCATCAACAAGATATTAGTACTTAGGGTTCTTCTTTTTGTCCCATGATTGTTTATTAGTTATCTAATGAGGTGAGCTCCCATTTGTCAGTTAGAAATCCTGCCAAGAAATATGCCTGGGGATCCTCAGAGAAAATGCTTCTCCATGTTCCTCCCAGGAAGAACTATTCCCTACATCTCAGGTGTTACTCGTTTGGGAAGAGGGCCTGGTATCTACTGTTGGCAAGACAACTGGCCATTAGCAGTGCTGTTGACTGATGGCAGATGACCCATTACTATAAGTCAGTAGAGGTATTTTGCCAAAACAAATGAAGGGGAAAAATCCACAAAAGAATGAGAAGGAGGTTGTTTAACATTTTGGCTACTAAAATCTTGTTATCTACTAGAGCCTTGGAAATCTGCCACCTACCCACTTGGCCACCATTGGACCAGAAATGATGAACATAAGTCATTGTGGGTTTTTTGGGTTTTTCAAAAATAGAAGAAAAAGAAATGTGGCTAGAATGTGGCCTGTCTGGGTTTCCAGGTACATCTATTTATATGAGGAGATAAAAGCCCTAGGGCACGCCAGCCATTGTAAGTGCCACTACAGGGGACCCCCAAATCTCAAGGCTATCAGTCCCTAGAGAGCAGCAGAATATATTTTTGCTTAAATTTATCATTTTTATGATTATAAATATAGTAGATTTTTATTCTGAAAGGAAAAGAAACTTTTTTAGAAATAAATGTCCTTTCTAATCTGATTCTAGAATAACCATGTAGAAGCCATTTCTACAAGTTCATATTCTGATACTTTTTTTTTCTCTATCTCCATGTAAATATAGGTCTAAGCATGATTTTCCTACAAATAATTATTTTTACTTAAGTAGACTAATGCAAAAACGTAGCCCTGGAGTTCCTTTTCCTATAGCCATGTCTCCTTGACATTTCTCCATCAGCACCTGCTAATCCTCCTCTTTAAGATTTCAGTTTTCTATTGTGTGGGTGCACTTTAGGCTATGGATTCAGAAAGTGTGGAAAGTATTTAATGATCATATTTATCCCCATGCTCACTCCTTATTGCATTGCACACCTCTGGCTTTACCGAGCAAAGGAGATTCTCAGATTAAAGGTCAGAAGTGGCTTCTCTCCAGTAGCTGGTTGCTTTAAAATTAGCCTGTCTCAGGTATTTACTGTAACACACCATTGCATGATTATTTAGTCTCAATTTAAAGAACTCACCTCCCACTATAAGTTAAATAATATAGACTTCTCACAGACTTCCAGAAACCTGAGAAGGGTCTCAGGGCTGGGTAGCTTTGGAGAAAATCAGAAAACAGGGCTGTAAGCCCTTTTGTAATTTCCGTACTGCCTTTCGATTTTTTTTGGCCTTGTTTGGTTTCCATGGAAATGTGTGTGTGTGTGTGTGTGTGTGTGTGTGTGTGATGCATGAGTGTGTGCCTGAAGGAAAAAGGGCAAGGCAAGCATAAACTCCCAAGAGCAAGTGCTATCCACCCAAACTCTAAGGTTAGGTGGAATTTTAGGGTCACCAGGTATTTGCAGAAGTGACCCTAATGAATTAAGACAGAACGCAAGACAAAGTTTGGATGCTATTTGCCTGTCTTCCAGGAATCTGGCAAATTTATTCCATTATCATTATGATGAAGCCTTGGGTTTCACTGATTAATTAAATTTCTCTAGGCCCCCCTGAGACATACACTGTGACTTCTACATAAGAAGCCGTCAAATGTATCCGAACATACTGGAAAAAAACCAACAACTCTGAAGATCTTCTATGTTGTTTAGGTTACAAATAGTGAAAAAGAGCTTTAATTTAATGCAGATGCAGGTTGCCAGGGACTGTGGGTAAGGAGGCACAAGTAGTGTGGGGTAAGGTAGGAGCCTGAGATGCATTCCAGGCTTCTTGTTATAGCTTTCAAACTCTGTTGTCTGCAGCGCGAGAAATGATGTTTCGAAGGGCACCCTGTCTTGAAGAAGCTTTTCTTCTGTGAGTGCTAATTTAAGCACAGCGTGGTTTCCTGAGTATCAATACAGATTTAGTGTGTACTCCACGCTACTCAAGACACAGATGTGGCTCTGCAAAAGCCGCCCTGCTCTCTGTCGCAGAGTGCGCAGTGTACAAGGAACTGTGTCCCTTACAGCTTTGATTCCCATTAGGAACAGAGATGTCTTTGGAGTGACCCAAGAGGTCACTATGCCCTTCACAATAATAAGTACAATTGTTTACACGAAATCATTTTAAAATTGCTGTTTTGTTTTATTCTTTGACAGTTTTATACATGTCATCTCCCAGTCCCTCATCCCCCACCAAGCCCTTTCACCCCACCTGGTCTCTTCCTACTTTCCCGTCGTGTTTATTTTTTTATTTTATTTTATTTATTTATTTTTTGTAACCTAGTACGTTTAGTTAGGATGGTGCTCATGGGCATGAGTGGGAGATTATTTGCTGGAATGCACCCGTGTCTACACCAATGGGGGAAAAAATGACTCCTTCACCTTCAGAAACCGCCAGTAGCTCCTTGGGATAAATTGCTTTTTAATGTACAAAGCTTCTTCAGTTCTTGATTTCATGTGCTCCTCTTTTAAACCACCTGGGATTTAGGTATGAGTTATATGCCTCCTAGGTAAAAATGATTTCAGAAACGGTAGGGCAGGTACCCTGAAGTTTAGTCACGTGGACTCTAGGGTCAGGCAGAGCTAGATTCAAATCCAAATTTCACCCTTAATTCCTCGAGACTATGGTCATGGTATAGAATTTCCCTGCCCTACAGCTCCTTTTACTTAAAAGTGAAGCTGGTCATTTTACAATATAGGAATTATTGTGGATTGAGTGAAAGAAGGCTTGGGAAATGTGGAAACTGCATAATATGTGCAAGCACACAGACAATAATTTACAAAACAGAACTACAGTTTGAGACTCTGAGGGGAGGAAGGTTTTCTTTTTCTCTTATTTTCAGTCATCATACACACTGGACCCCATGCTTGTCTTAAGGAAATGAATTTGTTTTCCATTGAAACAGTCAGCCTCACTGGAAGTTGCATGTCTAGACTACTATAGGAGAGAATATTAAAGATGCTGATAGGTTCTGAGCACCTACTGAGTGTCAAATACCTTTACAAATTTATGATCTCCTTATGCCCCTTAAAAACCATTGCATGTATATGTGTGTGTTTATTTAAAGCATGTGTATATACATGTGTGTGAAAGTGTGTGTGCATTTAGACGCCAAGGGTTGGCTTTGGATATAGTTCTTTATCACTCTCTCTTTCTTGAGACAGGTTCTCTCACAGAACCTAGAACTTCCTGTTAAGCTAGAGTTTCTGCCTAGTCAGCCCTGGTATCTGCCTGTCTCTACACCCATCCCCAGTGTGGGATAATAGACACAATCAATCGGGCCTGTCTTTTTAAAGTCAGTGCTCAGGATCTAAACCCAGATCCCGATGCTCGCATTGTAAGCACTTTACCATCATCCTGCCTCTTACCTATATGTTCTTGCTCATTGCTAAGCAAAGGAACAGGAGACTCAGGGAGCAGATAATTTGCCCAAGTTCATGCATATTATATGAAGTAAGGAGCAAGAGCCTCAGCTGTCCAACACCTCAGCCATCTTTTCTATTGCTTCAAATAAAGGCCACACGAAAGGCCCAAGAGATAAATTTGGGTTGAGAAGGTGTGGGCTGTATTTGGTTTGGCTGCCTGCTTGAGACTCCTTCTTCAGTCTGACTCCCTGGACTATTTTGGGGCTACCATGTCATTTCAGCCCCACTCGAAGAGCCCTGCAGAATGTGCAAGGGAAAAAAAAAGAAACCCAGGAAAATCTATTATTGGCACTAGCCCTTGATTCGCTATTATGACGTCCATTCTGCAAAGTGTTTATACCCTTATAAGGTTCCCAGCATCAATTTAACTGTGTTATCTCCCAGTAGATGATACAAAATGCAATCTCAGTAGCAGAAGGAAGAGAGAGGTGGGAGAGATTTTTGGCTGGGGAATGAGAGAGAATTTAAAAGGGCCTACTATGCTGAGTCACTCGAGCAAAGCAGCTTACGAACGAACGACCACATTCAGACCCGAGCCAAGACGCAGCAGCAAGTTGGGTATTGGTTAGGGCTGGGGAGATGCTCCTCATTGGGAACACAAGAAATTGCAGCCAAAAAGAAAGAAAGAAAGAAAAAAGCCGAGGGGAAAAATGCCAACATCCTGAACATTTTAAGTTCATCAGTTATATTTTTATACAGTTAAAACAAGTACAAAAACAGAAAAAAAAAGTCATGTTTCCACCAGTTTTCCTTGTGCCTCCCCCAACAAAGGCTCACCAGCCGGATGCCTTAGCTCTTGTTGTCCTAATGATAATCAACCCAGTGTTGTTCATAGGCCTGGCTCTGGGATTAGAGTATCACATGCCCCATGACTCCTCACACAGACCAAGAGTTGAGTGCATTCATCATATCCATTTTTTGAAAGGAGGAAACTCATGCTTAGTGGTGCTGGGTTGTTTCTCAGTTAGTGATAATGAATCACACATTTTCTGACCCCAGAAACTGATCCATTAACTGATGGGCACTACTCTTGTGAAATATTCATACATATATACATACATACATACATACATGCATACATACATACTTACATATCAAACTATGTGGGATAGGACATCTTTCAGTTTGCAGATACCCAAACCTCACTTATTATCCAAATAACGTGCTGAACTTAAAAGCAAACCGCTGTAACAAAATGAAGTAGAGTAAAGTAAGCATGCAAGCAAGCAAGCAAACAAACAACAATTTGTACACGTTTTTCTTTTGGAAATTTCAAGCTGGACTTCGGAAATTTAAATCCATCGAGATGCCCCCTCCTCACTTCAGATTGGATCTCATTTATCCTACATATTCAAAAGAAGCATTTTAGACTATGGCATTGTTGGTGCACCAGAGCCGATTCTGGCCCTCCTCCTCCTATTCTTGTGCCTATTAGCTGATTAACGAACCATGTAATTATAGCAGTAAACTAGGCAATAGGCTTTGGTTTATGGGCTGTGGACAGTGGAGCCTTGGATATTAGTGAGGGCCAGACTCATCAGGGAAGTGTCTTAGGAGGTGGTAGGACCACGTTCAGCAGTAGTCATCCAGCATGCCAGACGCAGTTCTCAGCAAGTAGGATTTGAACAGTTGGGGAATCACGAATCAAATCCAGGATATTTTCAGAAAGTGCGAGAATTGCTAAAAGTGTACATGAGAATGAGATTGCTGTGTCAGGACATGAAAATATTCCAGTGGGACGAGTCCACTATCTAAAGATGAGCAGGTGCTCGATGAATTCCAAGGGAAAATGAATCAGATTCACACAGCATTTAAACAGATTCCCTGAAGTGAGCAGTGGCCATTGTCCATGGTAGCCAGAGTGTGATGTTCCTTTCCCCATCTGTGGAAGGAAGCGCTGAAGGAGGCTGGTGAGATAGTTGTTCTCCTACCTTCTGGAAGCTGGTGCGTAGACTAGTGTGTGCATGGTGAGATCCTGCCTCCAAGGTGGTACACCTGGACAGATGGCTTTTAGAATTTAAATGGGTGAAGAAAGGGGCCATTTTTAGCTCAGCAGGTGACTGAGGGGGGATAGGGCTCGATGTCTGAGCAGCCTGTTTCTGGCACACCATTCATTCATTCATTGGTACATTCCTTCATTTGTTCCTTATTTGTTTGTTTACACTGTGAACATGTACTAGGTTTCCAGGCTCTCTGTTTGTCTCCCCTTGTCCACAAGGTTCTCCTTCGTTCCCACTGAATCTTTGCAAGCCTCAGTAGTTTCACCTGATTCAGTTCCTGCTCAGATTTTTTTCCCTTCCCTGCTTCATTCATCCTAAACCAGCTTCTAGGTTTTGCAGCCAACCTCTGGGCCTTCCATCTCCCAAGCCTATACCTCCATGTTGTAACATCTCCCCAGCATTGGTTGCCCTGCTTCAGCGTGCTTTCCTAAGAAGAGGACACTTGCAGTGGCTTGCAATTTTGTTTTCACTTTTCAAATATGGAGAAAGTGGAAGTCCTGGGCAGAGCATGCGAGTCCAGGGTCACTGAGTTGTGTGACTTTGGGTGAACCAACTTCTACTTTTAAGTTAGCTGATTTTGAAAATGAAGCAATGGCTATAGATCCCCCAAGAAGGAAACACATGGTGAAAAATCTTGGCATACCTTAAATAGAAGTTATTATCATTATGGAAGCTTTAGACCCTAGAAATTCCCTTGTATTTTAATTCACTTTAAATGAATTTATTGTATTTAAAAGGCAAAAAATTTATAATGCAAATGAAAGTCCCCCACACTAAAGGGTATCTGAGCCAGCATGTGAAAATACTGGGTAATTTTCAAGCAAAAATTTCAACTGCATTTTGATACCAGTTCTGTCAAGTCCTCATTTGTTGGCCCTGATGGAATATTTCAGCTGAGTTATGGCCGCCTTGTAGGATCACTGGGCTGAAGGCATCTCTTCTCAGAAGGACAAGTCAATATCGACTCAGAAGGGTTGGGCATTTCCCCTAAAACACATCTGAGAATGGAAAGAAAAATTATGTCTTTTAATCGGAACCTCCTGAGACCTGACCTTCCCTAACAACAAAGCCACTGCATTCACCAGCCATGCCAGCTCCAGCCACCACCCTGAGTGAACGGCCAAGGACTAAGAGGGAGAGGAGTTTGACTTCTTTCTTCGATGCTAACCGGGAAGAAGAGCTTTCTGGGAGCACACAGGTCTTTTGCTTGGAAATGATTCTGCCAGGCGGGTGCGATGGTGGCCATTTTCATTGGGAGTTCAAAGTTCTCATGCTAAACTCTCCTGGGAAAGATAGGGGATATTGGATTTTTCCTCTTTGTCCAGATCAGGAAACAGTTGGGTTTCTGAAGGGTCTTGTTTCTAGCTCATCCCTTCCTGCTCTTTCTTCCCATGGCTTTTTCCATGTTATTCTTGCAGCAGCTCTTCTGAGCATATTCTGTGAACTTAAAATATATTTTTATCTGTATTTATACCAGTTTTTACTCCCTTCTCCTGATTCCCTGCATGACATCTCAGAAGAAAAAAAATGTCATTCTCTCTAGGGCTGACCTCTAGAGAGAGGTCTGGACCCATCTTTCCAATACATTCTATCTTTATCTCTTTTTCTTTCTCCATTTCCCAATTCTTCAACATCTCTGCTTATTCTGACTCTATATCTATAAACTGCCAACAAACCATACATTTCCCATTCTTTTAAAAAAGAATTACTTAAAAAAACCACATATTCCTTTTTAGATATCATTTTTCTGTCTTTTATAATCAAGCAATTGGAAAGAATTATGTCAACTTCACTTAATTTATCTTGTAACCAGACACACTAAAACTAATCGAAAAGAAACTGGGGAAGACCCTTGAGGACATTGGCTCAGGGGGAAAGTTCCTGAACAGAACACCAATAGCTTATGCTCTAAGATCAAGAATAGACAAATGGGACCTCATAAAATTAAAGTTTCTGTAAGGCAAAAGACACTGTCAAAAGGACAAATCGGCAACCAACAAATTGGGAAAAGATCTTCACCAACCCTACATCTAAGAGGGCTAATATCTAATGTATACAAAGAACTCAAGAAGTTAGACCCCAGAAAACCAAGTAACCCTATCCAAAAATGGGGTACAGAGCTAAACAAAGACTTTTCACCTGAAGAAATTTGGATGGCTGAGAAGCTCCTTAAGAAATGTTCAATATCATTAGTCATTAGGGAAATGCAAATCAAAACAACCCTGAGATTTCACCTGACTCCTGCTTCTAATCTTTCATTGAAACTTCTCTTTGTCAGCCCATAACTCACCATTTAGTGGCTTCTGTCACTCATAACTGACCTGGAGACTTAATCACTTTTCTCTTAAGACTCTTCTCTCCTCCTTGAAGCTTTCTCCTCATCCCACTTGGCTGATCCTTGACACATCTCTCAGTTTCTTCTTTTATGACATCCCTTGTCAATAGGGTAAACCATTTGTTCTTTCTTCTTTTCCTAACTTCATGTTGATGTTGTCCAAATGTGACAATAATCAGCAATCCATTCCACCAAGTCCTTAACTCATTGCCACAGCTTGTATATAAAATGTACCATTTTATAGGTAAATACACTAAACCATAGAATGTTAACATGCTCAAACCTCACAAAGATGTTATGGGCCAAAGCTCAAAGTTCAACTCATTTTGGTTCTCACTGTCAGAGTCCAAATATCACAAATTGATTCTTTTTATAGAAACTTCATCTGTTGCTTGCATCCTTCTCTTTGGCTGATCATAATCTCCCCACTATAGAGAACCCTAATATGTTTTCTTCTCCTCAGGCTAAAGAAGGTTTAGAAAGAATAACTATAATAGCCACATAATGGGGTCTTCAAATCTCTCACCAACCCAGCCATCATCCTTCAGACGCACTATGGTTGGATTTTATTCTTCTTGGACTGGGACACTCCTTGTGACACCTAATACTCTCTATATGTGTAACCTGACCAGGGACTAAAGACAGATTGTGTTCCAGAAATAATAAACTATTGTATTAGCTAATCATTGGTTGCTTACCAGGCCAAGCTCCAAAATGTGTCTTTTAAAAATGCTTGTTTCTATTTTTAAATAAACATTTTAATTAAGCTTTTGTGAATTTCATACAATGTGCTTTGATCATGTTCACCCTCAACTCTTCTCCTTAATTCCTCCCAGATCCACTCTGAATACTGTACATTCCCCAAATGTGTCCTATCTCTTGTTTTTAATTAATAACCTCATAAGCTCCAATTTCTTCTGTTCATATCTTTCTGGGTATATTCTGTGATCATCTACTGGAGTGTGTTTGACTTATCAGAAGCAACACACTTAAAGAAAACTGACTGCCTCACAAGTCACTAACTGTTCACAGCTCTTCACAAAGCCCTTTCTCCACCATGCTGAAACGCTGCCTGACTTGATCTGTGCAGGTCTTGCCTGGGCAACCAGAGTTGCTATGAGTTCATGAGAGCAGGGTTCCTGCCATGTTCAGAAGACACTGTTTTGCTGTGGTCCTTCCAAACCTCAATGTTCTATTGAAATATTTCTGCTACCTTTTCTGTGATGATTCCTGAGCTGCAAGGAGGGCGTGAGATCAAGATGCCTCATTTGTGACTGAGCACTTCACAGACACCAATTCTCTGCAATTTGACCAGTTTGGAGTTCCCCCTGCCCACTACGCGAATACATTTCTCTGATGAAGTCACAGAGCTGCAGTGAACCCATTTCAAGACTGGTCTCCATGCTAGGTCTTTCCTGCGCACCAGGCTTTTCGCATCTTCTCAAGTATCATGAAGACAAAGTGACTGTGCATTCTTCAGGAACGAGAGGTATAAACCGTGCAGCAGCTGCCTGCTATCTTGGAAATTCCTCACCACTCCGAGCTTTAAAAATGGCAGTAGATTTTTCTTTCTACTCAGTAAAGTTCTCTGTTTGGCTTAATATAAAAATAGGTTGCAAGTGATCTGCCATTGAGTAAAACAGAAACACTGGGAACATGGCCTGTGTTTATGCCATGGCCTCCCATACTCCCAAGTATACTGCCAAATACTCTTAGGAATTTGCCAGCCTAATCTGAAAAGTGTAGCCATACATTATCTCTACTACTTAACAACATCCAGGCAAGGGAAGCATATTTTGGCACAGTTCTTCAAAAAATAGGCTCAGAAACAACATGCCCAAATTCTCAAAGAATAAGTTGAATCAAATCCTTCCCAGACACTTCCCTGTAAATTCTGGACTACCTTCTGAGATAATGTGAGGGAGTGTGCATCAGAGACTCCAATGTCAATCTTCTGCAGAGCAGAGGATCTCATTTCTGAACCGTTCTGAGCCAGCTTCATTCACTAAAGCAAACAGCTTCTGTTAACTCAGCCCAAGCTCGTGTGTGGCACGACTAGCGACTTTATTGCCGGAAACATCATCCAGGACCTGGAACAGGACTTCCTGCCATGAGAAAAATCAATGTTTGAATCCTCAAGCTAAACTCCCTCCCTGCTGTCCTTTCATGGCAATGTTCAGAATTTCCGATCTGAATTTGATGAGCAAACCTCGTTCTTTACTCTTACGATGGGTGCTAATATCTACATTTCAATGACTTTTCTAGAGGTCATCTTTTATGGGAGAGCTACTAGGTAATACTGTTACTGAAAGATAATGAAATGTGTGTATGTTCAAATTTAAATTACTTTTCTTTAGCTAAATGACATTAAAATGTGCCATTCATCCCTCTCAGTGCAACCAGTGAACATGTGTTCTGGATGGGTCTGAGCCTAGAGGATAGGAGAGGATGTCAGAGGATGGGAGATGATGTCTGAGGATGGGAGAGGATGTCAGAGGATGGGAGAGGATGTCAGAGGTTGGGAGATGATGTCTGAGGATGGGAGAGGATGTCAGAGGATGGGAGATGATGTCTGAGGATGGGAGAGGATGTCAGAGGATGGGAGAGGATGTCAGAGGATGGGAGAGGATGTCTGAGGATGGGAGAGGATGTCAGAGGATGGGAGAGGATGTCAGAGGATGGGAGAGGATGTCAGAGGATGGGAGAGGATGGGAGATGATGTCAGAGGATGGGAGAGGATATCAGAGGATGGGAGAGGATGTCAGAGGATGGGAGATGATGTCAGAGGATGGGAGAGGATATCAGAGGATGGGAGAGGATGTCAGAGGATGGGAGATGATGTCAGAGGATGGGAGAGGATATCAGAGGATGGGAGAGGATGTCAGAGGATGGGAGATGATGTCTGAGGATGGGAGAGGATGTCAGAGGATGGGAGAGGATGTCAGAGGATGGGAGAGGATGTCAGAGGATGGGAGAGGATATCAGAGGATGTCAGAGGATGGGAGATGATGTCAGAGGATGGGAGAGGATGTCAGAGGATGGGAGAGGATGTCAGAGGATGTCAGAGGATGGGAGAGGATATCAGAGGATGGAAGAGGATGTCAGAGGATGAGAGATGATGACAGAGGATGGGAGAGGATGTCAGAGGATGGGAGATGATGTCAGAGGTTGTCAGAGGATGTCAGAGGATGGGAGAGGTTGTCAGAAGATGTCAGAGGATGGTAGAGGATGTCAGAGGATGGGAGAGGATGTCAGAGGTTGTCAGAGGATGTCAGAGGATGGGAGAGGTTGTCAGAAGATGTCAGAGGATGGGAGAGGATGTCAGAGGATGGGAGAGGATGTCAGAGGATGGGAGAGGATGTCAGAAGATGTCAGAGGATGGGAGAGGATGTCAGAAGATGTCAGAGGATGGGAGAGGATGTCAGAGGATGGGAGATGATGTCAGAGGATGGGAGAGGATGTCAGAGGATGGGAGATGATGTCAGAGGTTGTCAGAGGATGTCAGAGGATGGGAGAGGTTGTCAGAAGATGTCAGAGGATGGAAGAGGATGTCAGAGGATGGGAGAGGATGTCAGAGGATGGGAGAGGATGTCAGAGGATGGGAGATGATGTCAGAGGATGGGAGAGGATGTCAGAGGATGGGAGATGATGTCAGAGGTTGTCAGAGGATGTCAGAGGATGGGAGAGGTTGTCAGAAGATGTCAGAGGATGGGAGAGGATGTCAGAAGATGTCAGAGGATGGGAGAGGATGTCAGAGGATGGGAGAGGATGTCAGAGGATGGGAGAGGATGTCAGAAGATGTCAGAGGATGGGAGAGGATGTCAGAGGATGGGAGAGGATGTCTGAGGATGGGAGAGGATGTCAGAGGATGTCAGAGGATGGGAGAGGATGTCTGAGGATGGGAGAGGATGTCAGAGGATGTCAGAGGATGGGAGAGGATGTCAGAGGTTGTCAGAGGATTTCAGAGGATTGGAGAGGATGTCAGAGGTTGTCAGAAGATGTCAGAGGATGGGAGAGGATGTCAGAGGATGGGAGAGGATGTCAGAGGATCGCAGGTGGTAGAAATCCAGTCCCTGAGTTCCTGTCCATATTTTCTCTGAAGAACCACAAAGAAAAATGTTTTCATCCCTGAAAGTCTGCTGCGTGGTGTTCTTGGTCCACTCTGGATCTTCACGTCTTTAGCGCCTTTCCTAAGACTGCTCCTGAAGGTCTACTTTCCCATTTCTGAGTCCTTCTGAATAACTGTCAGCATGCTATGATCACTGCTCCCATCCTGCCATCAAAGGTAGAGTTAGAGGAATAGAGAGCACATCTGGGCAGAAGTATTTAATGGCAAGCCAGGAAAAAACAAAAACAAAAACAAACAAACAAAACAAAACAACAACAAAACCAGATGAGGCAGAGCAGGGAGGAGGAGAGCCCAGGCTGCCTGCATGGTTATTAGCTGAACCAGACAAAGACACAGAGATCAAAGTAAGACTTGATTTCCCTGCATTTACCCTGAGCTCCAGAAAAGTGAGTTCTTTGAAGCAAGGATCAAGTCCATTTGCTTGATGGAGAGAAGGTTGTATAGAAACATTTTCTGTCTCTATAGAGAATGCGTGGATACAAAGAAAACAGACTTGGCATCTTGGGCAATGCACTTTTTATAGCCATGGGTACAGCGATGGAAGGTTCCCCCTAACAACCAAGGAAATCCTGGAACTAAATTATCCTTGATGCTGGTTGTTAACTGTTTGTTCTTGTAGGCCAGACAGTAGAACACATGCAGGACTACACTGTAGGCTTGCTCTTTCCACTGCGTTCACTGCTGGCAGCATAGAGCCTAGGGAGGAAGGAGCCCCTTGACTTTCTGTAACCCTTGGCAATGCACTGGCAGCCCAGCTATACTGGGTTACCTTGGTGACCGGCCTTGACCTTAGGCTTTCTACACTTTCACTTTTACTAATTGCGTTCCCTGCTGACTGAGAGTTCTGAAGAGTGTACCTCAGGGAAAAGGCTTCTAGTGGAGAAATAGGATCAAGTCGTGGTTTATCATTATGCTAAGCTTGTTGGCATCAAGTCCACAGCACCCATGCAGTTGTAGACTTATCTACCTTTGGCAAGTAAGCTACTCTTCCTAGTTTTCCACTTTCTAATTTATCAAAATGGTAAAAAATAACTAATGCCCCTGGGGTTCTGGTGATGGTCAATAAAATAGTGCATGAATTATGGTCAGTGTTCAGTAACTGTTAGCTATTGCTAATGTGTAATTCACAGATCATGTGCCTTTTTGGGTGTTATACTGTGAAAATGGAAGATATATTTAAAGCCCACATGATAATACACATATGTAAATAAGAATTGGATTCAAGTCTGCTCTGCTATTCTCTTCACTCGGCATTTTTATCTGCAAAATGAAAGCTCACTAAAGTCCTTCTGTAATATACTTTATGCCCCAAATTTCCATTAACACTGTCAGCCAATAAGAATGATATTTGAGAATCAATGGTAGCTATACAAACTGCCAGTAATAAGAGCTTCTTATGTTGTTTCCTTGGCTCTCCTTTAATAAAACAATGTGGTGTTAGTCAGCTTCCTGTTGTGACAAAGATCTTGAGAAAATCACCTCAAACAAGGAAGGGATTGCTTGGATTCATCCTTTGAGAGGGTTCAGCTCTTGGTCATCTGGCTCTTTGTTTTTGGGTCTGTGTTGAGGCAGCAGGTGATGGGGTGGAACTTGTACCCCAGGAAAAGAGCTGGCAATCATCTTCGAGAAGTGAAGATCCCTTTACTCCCTTTACAGGTATAGGTAGCCCAATGATTTAACTTCTTTTTACTAGGTTCTCATTTCTAATGGCTCCATTAACTCCCAGTAGTGCCAGAGGCTAGCAACCAATACTTTAGCTTTCTAGACACAATTCAGATATAAACTTAGCAATTAATGTTAGGAAGGGTCTGTGTTTGAGGCCTGAAAGACACAAAGATATTCAATATATGAGCAAACACAATTTTTGAAGAAAATGTGTGTGTGTGTGTGTGTGTGTGTGTGTGTGTGTGTGAGAGAGAGAGAGAGAGAGAGAGAGAGAGAGAGAGATCTTGTTAAAATGTTTGTACTCTTTTTGTTCTTGAGTCACACTCATGTGTGTATGTTTGGGAATTATGTTTTTAGATATATGGAGAAGATTGCATGAGAAGGACAAAGAAGTCAGAGGAGATGGAGTCATGAGCAGTAGGAGTCTTTGAAACAGTAAATGAGAGGTCATAATAGCACCCAACAAAACAGTCCAAATGGAGTGGGATGGGGGGAAGGAAGAAATGGAAGAAGGGATAAACAGGAGGTGGAGGGAGAATGAGATAGGGAAGGCAGGCAGGCACTTAGTAAACATTTTTGGCTTCATCAAAGACTCTCTGATATTATAGTGCATTGAAAAATGATAACTCTAGCTTTCATGTATTTTAGACTTTAGTTGGGTAGTAAAATAAAAAGTAAGAAACAACAAAGTTTAGGGTTAATTAAGACAAAAATAAGTTTAAAAAATGAAGTGAAATATTGTGGCAAGACAAAGAAGTGACTGAGGGAGTCCAGATGGGTAGGCAGGGAAGATTCATTGTGGAGAGGATACTTAGCTGAAATCTTTTTTTTTTCTTTTTTTCCCCAGGTAATATATTTCTTTTATTTTTATTTTTTATTGAATATCATCTTCATTTACATTGTCATGGCAAAACCTTTCTCAATTTCCTCCCTCCCCCCAAACCCCAACCCCTCCTCCCTCCCCATGCCTCTACGTATATGCCCCTCCACCGGACCCACTCCCACCTCCCCCCTCCATTTCCCTTTGTTGGGGCCTCTGTTGAGCCTTTACCTGACCAAGGACCATTCCTCCCACTGATGCCCAACAAGGTCATCCTCTGCCACATTTTTGGCTGGAACCACGTGTGCCCCTTGGTTGATGGTTCAGTCCCTAGAAGTCTTGGGGCATCTGGGTGGCCGAAATCATTGTTCTTCCCATAAGGCTGTAAGCCCCTTCAGCTCTTCTGGACCATCTTCCTGCTCCTCCATTGGGGACCCCATGGCCAGTTCAATAGTTTGCTAGCATCTGCCTCTGTATTTGTAAGGCTCTGGCAGGGCCCCTCTGGAGACAAACATTGCATGCTCCTTTTGGTATACACTTCTTGTCCTTAGTAGTGTCGGGGTTTGTTGACTGTTTATAGGATGAATCCCCAGGTAGGGCAGTCTCTGGGTGGCCTTTACTTCAGCCCCTGCTGCACACATTGTCTCCCTTATTACTCCTGTAAGTATTTTGTTCCCTTTCTTAAAGGAACCAAAGCATCCTTAAGTTCTTCTTGAAATTCCTGTTCTGGGTGAATTGTAACTTGTTTATTTTGAGCTTTTGAGCTAACTTCTGCTTATTAGTGAGTGCATACCATGTATGCTCCACTATGTTCATTGCAGCCTTATTTATAATCACCAGAAGCTGGAAAGAACCCAGATGTCCCTCAACAGAGGAATGGATACAGAAACTGTGGTATATATACACAATGGAGTACTATTCGGCTATTAAAAACAACGAATTTACGAAATTCTTAGGCAAATGGATGGAACTAGAAAGTGTCATCCTGAGCAAGGCAACCCAATCACAAAAGATCACACATGGTTAGCTGAAATCTTAATGGCAAAAGGATAAGCTGGAGAAGGATCTGGGGAATCAAGGGGTCTGAGGAGGGACAGCTTTGTGACAGGAAGGGAGGCGGGTGATGCCAAAGAAATAATGGCTCTTCAGCAGTTATCTGAAAATTCCATTGACATTACGTAGGAGGCTATTTTAACATTATATGCTAAAGCTAAAGTTGACGGAGGCTCAAGCTCATACAGGGGCCAAGAAGACAGTGAGAAACACAGATTCACCTTATACATTGGAAGAAGACATGAGTTAAATTGATTCAAATTAAATTTGAAATGGTAAGGAAGTAAAGGTGATCTGTAAGTTTTAAGGTTGAAGATCCTTACCAACCCTACATCCGACAGAGGGCTAATATCGAAGATATATAAAGAACTCAAGAAGGTAGACTCCAGAGAGCCAGGTAACCCTATTAAAAAACGAGGTACAGAGCTAAACAAAGAATTTTCAACTGAGGAATATTGAATGGCTGAGAAGCACCTAAAGAAATGTTCAACATCCTTAGTCATCAGGGAAATACAAATCGAAACAACCCTGAGATTTCACCTCACACCAGTCAGAATGGCTGAGGTCAAAAACTCAGAAGAAAACAGGTGCTGGAGAGGATGTGGAGAAAGAGGAACACTCCTCCACTGCTTGTGGGGCTGCAAGCTGGTACAGCCACTCTAGGAATCAGTCTGGTGGTTCCTCAGAAAACTGGGCATGATCCTAACAGAGGACCCTGTTATACCACTCCTGGGCATAAACCCAGAGGATTCCCTAGCATGTAATAAGGATACATACTCCAGTATGTTCATAGCATCCCTATTTATAATAGCCAAAAGCTGGAGAGAACCTAGATGTCCCTCAACGGAGGAATGGATACAAAAATGTGGTATATATACACAATGGAGTACTATTCACCTATTAAAAACAATGAATTCATGAAATTCTTAGGCAAGTGGGTGGAATTGGAGAATGTCATCCTGAGTGAGGTGACTCAGTCACAAAAGAACACACATGGTATGCAGTTACTGAGAAGTGGATATTAGCCCAGAACCTCCGAATTCCCAAGAACCAATTCACATATCAAATGATGCCCAAGAAGAATGAAGGAGAGGCCTCTGGTCCTCGAAAGGCTCAGTGCAGCAGTGTGGAGAATACCAGGACAGGGAAGTGGGAAGGGGTGGATTGGGGAACAGGGGAAGGGAAGAGGCCTTATGGGTCTTTTAAGGAGGGGGGATCCAGGAACGGGGAAATCATTTGAAATGTAAATAAAGAATATATCGAATAAAAAAAAGTCGCACTGAAGAAAGTGTGCCCAGGAGTAAATGGATAACAGAAACAGAACTCAATGGCATCAATTGGAGGCTCCATGTCTCACAATGCTATGTCAGGACTTTAACTTACTGTAAATAATTTGTAAATTTGATTGTTGCCAAAGCTTCATATACTTATACATTAAAGAACAACAACAACAACAACAACAAAGTTTTAGGGTTGAAAAACTGTGTAGATAAAAAAGGAAAAGCAATACTACCTCTGTGACATGTTTCCTAGAGGGGCTCAGCACTAATTACACAAAAAAGCAAACAATCGCACCACCTGTGTCAGAGCTTAGCAGCTACTGCATTGACATTCACACACACACACACACACACACACACGCACGCACGCACGCACGCACGCACACGCACACGCACACGCGCACACACACACACACACAAACAAAAATACTTATAAGAGTCCTATTCTTTTACACTATGGAGGGAGGGAGTATGGTTATAGTATTTCTAAAGAGCCATTTGGCAAACTGTATCAAGAGGCATAAAAATGTTCACACCCCATTGACTGAGAAATTCCAATTTCAGGAACAGATCCTAAGGCGATGCTCAGAGAGAAGCATAATGGTTCTGAACATATGTTAGTGTCAACATTGCTTATAATATTATAACAAATGGGAACATCCTAAATGTCTGACAATAGACAATTACTTAAAACTGTGATAAGTCATGTCATGTTATATCAGACAACCATTATAGAAATAAGGCTTTAGTGGAATAATTAACAGCTTGATAAAACTATAAAATCACAGTACAAAACTATAAAACATGATCTGAGTTCTATAAACAACTTATATGGAGAGCAGAAAGGAATTGCTGGGTTTAAGTATCACACACACTGGGAATCAGTGACCCGAATACATTGCTTGGAATGAGTGTAAGCCCCCCACCCCCACCCCATGTAGGTTCAGCTGACAAACAATATCAAACCCTTCCTGCTTCTGTGTAGGTCAGTTTTTCAGATGGGCTGGGTGAGAAAAGGGAGAAAGAATGTTGGGATTTGGGATAGTCGGCATCACAATGCTATCAGATTGTGCAGCAGCAGGTGGGCTGCTACTGTTTTTTTGTTGGTTTGTTTTTTGTTTTGTTTGTTTTTTCATGTTGTAGATCCTTCCTCAGCCTCTTGATAGTTTTCTAGTGCATTATTGGTTCTTTACTAATAAGACTTGGCACCTATACAGACAGATGTGATGAATGCTAGTACTTAGGGTTTAGAGGCAGGAAGATCAGGGGTTCACGGTTATTGTTTTCAACAGTGAGGTCAGTCTGGACTACAACATACCCTGTCTCAAATAAAACTAAACATGACAAGTGCCAGCTGATGTTCAGTCTTATTCAAAATTGATTCTGCCAATGCCATCTTGGTTTTCTTTTGAGGGAACCACCTGTTCCTCTTTTTAAGTTCCCGAGTACTTCAGTACACTTGATTCACCTATTAACCCTTCAAACAGAGGAAACAGTAAGTATTTCAGACCAAATTAGTGAAAGATTTGCATCTTCCAAGGCAGTAGGGCCAGAGATAGTCCTGTAAGCCCACACAATAAACTGAAGGTGTGACAGTTCTGATCCAAATGTCTTCCACATGCTCATGTTCTGAGTGCTTGCTCCTTGATTGAGGGAAGGTGGCCCTTTTAGTAGGTGTTGCTGACTAACAGCTGTAGGTCACTCAAGTCAAGTCTTTGAAAGTTATACCTCAGCCACTGCTTCTTGGCAGCTCTCTGTTTTCTCATGGGCTATGTATACGGAGCTAAGGCCAGATTGCTCCTACTGCCCCAAACACACACAGCGTCTTCTACTACAATGGCCTGAAATCTTCCGAAGTTGTGAGTAAAAATTAATGATTTCTCCACTAGGCTGAGCTTCCAGGCATACTATCATGCAGTTATAAAAGTAGAATGGTGTGTTCTCTTTAAGATTGCTGAAAGATGGATTCTTGCCCTCCATCCCTGGAGTTTTAAGATCCATTTGAAGCTTTTTTGTACCCAAACACTCTCTCTCTCTCTCTCTCTCTCTCTCTCTCTCTGTCTGTCTCTCTCTGTCTCTCTCTCTGTCTCTCTCTCTCTCTCTCTCTCTCTCTCTCTCTCTCTCTCTCTCTCTCTCTCTGTCTCTCTCTCTCTGTAAGAGAGCTTGTTTGTAAATGAAGCCAACTAGAAGACAGAGCTGAGACACATACTGATGATACTAGAGTTTATCATAAGAGGACTAGCATTTGCCTGGATATTTACTGTATGTAGTAAAGTGTCTGTGTCTGAAGAGGGTGGAATGGTGAGAGGGATGTACTTAAAAATGCATATTGTAAATGCATTCAGATTTTCAGACAGGTAGAGAGATAGTGCAATGTAAACTTGGACACTCATCATCTAAACTGAGAAATAAAGCATCACTAATGTAGATACTGGCTTTACTTCTGCACAACCTGTTCCACCTCAACTTAGAAAACCCTCTGTTTTCTCTTTCAAGATGTGTATTATGAGACCAATTAAGATAGCTCAGAGGGTAAAGACACTTGCCTCCTAGAAATGTAATTCTGGCAATTTCTCTGGCAGCGCCGTAAAGGTGAAAGGAGACAATTGACTCTACAAAGACATCGTGAAGTGGAAGTAACTGGCTGTGTCATGTGATGCAGACTCATGTGGTATTTTACTTAGACAAGACCCATGTGAGGACATGTGATGATAGAGTATAAATAGGACTCATTGGACAGTGATTGCATATTTGCATAGCTAGCCTTATGTTTTGTTGGTCTCCCATCTTCGATGATCTTTGCTTCATTGAGAGAAGCAAGGCAAAGAACCTCTCCTGGCTTCTCAGGTGGTTCTGGTTGCTCCTAATGACTCATGCTAATTTGGTGGAGGCCTGGCTGTTTCAACAGGATCATGCAGATTCTTGCTTGGTATCCTGACACTACTGAATTGCATTGCTGGTATCCTGGCAAACAGAGACTGGAATTGTCCCAAAGAACTTCTAAATGGGCCTACATCCCCTTGACCTAATTATCATCTTTTCTTCCCTACCTTTGGTCATTGGGCTAAAATGGGGGTGGAAGTGTTTGAGAACCCTTATTTAAAGTAGGTTTTTAAAAAAATTCCAAGCCTGCATTATCCTCTGACCTCCACACATGTGCACATATACTAACAAAAAGACTGAAAAAACGATATTCATGTATTCATGAGATTTGTTGAGATCTATTCTTTCAGGTTACACATTCAAGGGACTGGAGAAATGGTTCAGCTGTTAAGAAAACTGGTTGATCTAGCGGACCTGTTTTCAATTCCCAGTACTCACATGGCAACTCACAACTATCTGTAACTCCAGTTTCAGAGGATTTGACATCCACTTCTGGCCTCTCTGGGCACCAGACATGCAAATGAACAGATATATATTTAAGCAAGACACTCATGCGCATAACATATGCATAAAATGGGATTAATGTATGTACTATTTTATAACTTACCTCCAGTGTTATAGTTGTGAATTATTTTTCTTCCAGTGTGTGCTTTAAGTCACTTATTTTTCTTAGCTCATGTAGTTGAATATTCTTGGCCTTTAGGGAGTGGTATTGTTAGAAGTTGTGGCCTTGGTGGAGAAAGTGTGTCACTGTGGGAGTGAGCTTTGGAGGTCTCTTCCTATGCTAAGGCTCTACACATTGTGGAAAGGAGTTTCTCCTAACTGCTTGAGGATGCCAGTCCTCTCCTGGCTGCCTTCAGATTAAGATATAGACCTCTCAGCTCTTTCTTCAGCACCATGTCTGCCTTCATACTGCCATATTTTCTGCCATTAACGGGATCTCTGAAACTGTAAGCCAACCCCAATTATGTTTGCCTTTATAAGAATTACTTGGGTCATAGTGTCTCTTCACAGCAGTAAAACTGTAACTAAGATAGAAATACAGCGTTTCATTGTGTTCCCACATCATTGTTTATCAATTCCATCTCTTGTGGATAGCTACTCAGCTATCCACTGAAATTTTCAGGGATCTAATAAGTTAATCATTTGCCTAATCTAGTTTTATCTCAGTATTCATTTACTTGAAAGGCACAAAAAAAATGCGCCTATCAAAAACCTGAAATGAGGAATAAGGAACATAATTTTATAGCTTATAATTATACACAATAAAAAATATATCAAAATGTTTGGTTATGGCATGGTAGGTTAAAATTTTGCTTTAGTACTTTCTCTGTTTTCTGTATTAAATATGTGCTATTACTATCACAAAAATAAGCTCTTATAAATAACTATTAGGAGGCAGTTGCTGCAAATTAACTTCTCCTGGGTAAAAATAGCGCAGATTCATTAGTGCAGAGCAAGGAAGAGGAGTCACAACACACCCAACATGAAAATACTATTTAGATACTGCTCCAAAAATCTCTCTTTTCTATGTCACACAGCTTCTAAAGGCAAAAGTCCTCATGTATCAGGAGATGGCCTCTCTTTGCTCAGAGGGGCTGCCTAGTTTTTCCTGCTTGCGTGTTCTATTGGAATCAGGTACAACACAACCACTGGGGACTGGCAAACTAATGTTCTTTGTTTTATTTCCTCTCAGCATCATAGCTTCCCCCTTACAAGTGAATATCTCCTTAGCCCCCAGCTGGAATCTAGCCCTGTGAGTCATTCTACTTAATAGCTCTAAATCATGGAAAAAATAACAGCAAAATACTATCAGTCTTCATATGGGTGCTGTTGAAGGTAGCAACGGGAATGGAAGCAGCAGTAAGAACTTGTTTCCTAAATTAGGGAAAAATTAGTTTGGATTTAAAAGCCTATTACCAAGAAAGGGCTTTGAAAGTCATCTAATCCAATATTCTCATTTTATTGATGACAGAAGTGACTTATGTCCAATATCATACACAAAGCCATGATAAATCTTGGATTTGACTACAAGTTTTTGCCCATCATTTTAACTGAAGAATAGCAGTAAATCTATTGCTTTTGTAACCATCTGTTATGAAGTTCACCGCTGTTCATATAAATGATGCAGGTTGTGTTCCCTGCTCTCTCCATCTGTATCAGTCTCTGTCTGTCTGTTTATCTATTTTCATCTCCACAGTCTCTATGAGTTCTATATCAATAGTAGGAGAGCAGTGTAGGCAGCAAACACATAAAATGCGTCTTTGGTAACAAAGACAACAGGTACCAATCTGGAGCTCTTTAAGGACTGCGGATGATAAGAGTATCCCCTGTGGTCTGGAGTAAGAGGTGAAACTGTTGGCTGATATTTAGTGATGCCAATATGAATTTCCTTAAAACAAGGATGCAGTAGTAAATACAAAAGTTCGAATTAGAACTCAATGTCTTAGTTAAGGTTTCCATTGCTGTGATAAAACACTATCACCAAAAGCAACTTGGGGAGCAAAGGGTTTGTAATAACTCTTAAGTTACATTCTATCACTGAGGAATATCAGGGCAGAAACCCAAGGCAGGAACATAAAGACAGGAACTAAAGCAGAGGCCATGGAGGAAGACTGGTTATGGGTTTAGTCTTCATGGCCTACTCAGTTTGCTTTTCTTACAGTACGCAGGACCACTAGTCTGGGGTTGATACTACCTGCAATGATATGGGCCCTCCTCCCTCAGTGATTAATTAAGACAGTGCCTCTGTGGAGTTGCCTGTAGGTAATCTGGTGGTGGTATTTTCTTAATTTTGTCTCCTCTTCCCAAATATTTCTGCCTTTTGTCAAGTTAACAAAAAACTAAACAGGACATTCTAGAAATTTCATATTGTGGATCTTTTCCCCTAACAGGTGGAGAAACATTAGGTAGACATCATTGTTTAATGAGAAATATGGCTAACAATGAAAAATATTTATAAACAAATTTTTGTGAGCATACATACTTACTCATCTCTTAAATTGCTGTATGCTTGGTCAAGAGGCACAGAGAGTCAATATGATAACTCTAGATTATAGGAAAGAAATGATCAATTGCCTTTGCCACCCCCCCCACGTGTGTGTGTGTGTGTGTGTGTGTGTGTGTGTGTGTGTGTGTAGGCCATATATCAATTCTGAGTATACTCCTCAGTTTCTGTCTACCTTATTTCTCAAGACAGAGTCTCACATTAAACTTGGAGTTTGCCGATTGGCTAGGCAGGCTATCTATCTGTTTATGTCCACGCCCCCGATGCCCTGTGCTGATGTTGGAGATGTTGGAGACAAATCTCAGATTCTCGTGCTTATGTATTATCCTTTTAACCAACTAGGCAATCTTTCTAGTTTTGTGTCATAGCCTTTTGCGGAAAACAAAAACATGAAATTAAAAAAAAAAAGGTTTTTGTATACTTCTTCAAAGAATAAAAATTTTCTCTATGATAACTGGAACATTAACTTCTTTCCCTCCTCCTTTAAGGCAGTTTTTGTCCACCTATACATAAAATTATAGAAACAACAATTTTTATAGACTTATAAAGGGGGCAAATTTAAATTTAATTGCCAAAATATGTAGAAAAAGGTGGGTCTATAGACATAGAAAATCTCTAATGTGCAAATGTACTCACTACCCTATACCATTTTCTCAGAAGCATCAATGTTCATTTATCCATTTAGGCAAAATTTTAAATGAGTCACTGAGAACATGAACAGTGGAGAGCAGAGATCCAGAATTGTAAAGCAGAAGCTAAAGCAAATATTTGAACTATAAAATCGAGCTGGGTTGCTTTAGAGATCACTTACAGGAACAAGGACGATCCTACTGGGAGCAGGTGACTGGCACAACAACAGGCTCAAGGAAGATGTAACTAGTGATGATCTGACAAAGGACACAGAAAGGGGAGAGAAGGGGGCAACAAGGTATTTAAGAAAGATTTGATTCTTAACTGTGTTCTGCTAATGTGTTTCCAAGAGACTAATAGACACTTTTAAAGGTGCTTGTTGCTTATTGTAAAGGACTCTGAATTCAGAATCTATTTGACAATCATTGAGCACCTACTAGATTTTGGAACTCCATTATTCTTTAAACCACTTCTACCTGGTGATGTTTTTGTTTCTACATGAAATCGTGATCCACATCCTCATTGCCTGTCTTACCTCTACTAACAACTTGCTCACCATCTTTACTACCACTGAGCCAGCCTCTAGAAGGCTTCCATCCTCAAGCCAGCCAGCTCTGTTGCCTTCTTCTCAAGTTCTAATGGCACCAAGTATTGATTACAGTGATTACCAGGCACTTGTTATTTAGGGTGTGGCTTGGTCATTTGTAGATATATCTTTTGTACCTATATCCCAAATCACCAGTATTGGTAAATTCCTAGAAGTGAGGAAACATTTTACAACAAATATCACACAGGTTAAAACAAACAAACAAGCAACCTTTCAAATTTGTAATGAAGTAAAAAATACCAATATGATTGTGATTTCTTTTTGATAAGGTATTTATGTGTGTATATGCCGAGTGTACAAATAAAGGTCAGAGGACAATTTATAGGAGTTGGTTCTCCCTTTTTACTACATGGGTTCTAGGGCTTGAACTCAGATCATTAGGACTGGATGCAGATACCTTTACTAACTGAGCCATGTTAATGTAATAGCCTGTAGATTCTTTTTTAACTACTACTACTGCTACTACTACTGCTACTTCTTCTTCTTCTTCTTCTTCTTCTTCTTCTTCTTCTTCTTCTTCTTCTTCTTCTTCTTCTTCCTCTTCCTCTTCCTCTTCCTCTTCCTCTTCCTCTTCCTCTTCCCAGCTCTATGCAACTCTCAGTCATTAATATAGCTCCAGGCAGCAGCCAGACCAGGGGTATCAAATGGCCTTTGCTGGTTACATGGGACACAGACATCCACACTGATCTTCACACCCCCATATCCTCTGAAGGATCATGGACCCAGACATGGTCTTCAGTGCCAGCAAGGGCTGGGACATCATCATGTTTTCAGGTGGCAGTGCAGGCCACTCACATCAAGCTGTTCACCACACTCTTTCTTCATTGTGCACACACCAGTCCACTCTCTTTCTCTTCTGTCTTTCCACCACATCTTGCTCATCTTCGTGTCACCCAGGCCTCTCTGGGTGTCCTCTGCCCTTCCTGAATGACCTCGCAGTGAGTAGGGTTCCCGGGAATTATTCTCAACTGTTGTTAAATGTAACTCTTTTTTTCTATTCAAAGCATTAGTGTAATTAAGATATATTGTTTTGTAAATTATGACTATCTCTACCAAACTGGCTCATGCCCAGGTCCTTGTCATGTTATTGATGGATACTCTTTAGTCATCTATGGACAATTCTTGACAGCTTTCTATTCCCTACTTCCACTTCTAACCAGCCACACCATCTTATTGATTCTAGAATAGGATTCAAACCAATTTTTTTCCTATTTCATACTACTTTAAAGGCAGCATCCATCTTCATGTGGGATGTTCTGTTAACTGGTTATATTCTCCTACCAACCTTTGATTTATCCTCTGTTATGCATTCAAAATGGTCATTCAAGAACACAAGCTTATCAGGTCATGGGATTTTCCAGTAGTCCATTGGATTCCAGTTGTCTCAGTCTTTAAGACAACTTCAGTAACTCTCATCTACTTAATACAAATGCTCTTTGACATCATGGTATGCTTTCTCTCAATAATTCTTTGCAATCTAATTGCACTAGCTTTCTCCAGTTTCATTTGTAGCATAGGATGGTATCACATATTGTCCTATCTATTTGATCCAATCACTTTTCTTCTTCTTCTTCTTCTTCTTCTTCTTCTTCTTCTTCTTCTTCTTCTTCTTCTTCTTCTTCTTCTTCTTCTTCTTCTTTTCTTCTTCTTCTTCTTCTTCTTCTTCTTCTTCTTCTTCTTCTTCTCCTCCTCCTCCTCCTCCTCCTCCTCCTCCTCCTCCTCCTTTACTCCTCCTCCTCCTTCTTCTACTTCTCCTCCTCTTCCTCCTCCTCCTCTTCCTTCTTCTTCCTCCTCCTCCTCCTTCTTCTTCCTCCTCCTCCCCCCTCCTTCTCCTCCTCCTCTTCTTCATGGTGGTGGTGGTGCTGGTGGTGTCTTGCCTCTTGGGACTCAGCTGAAATATTCAGTTCCTTGGGAGAAACTATGTTTTTACAAATCAGACAATTTCCTTTCCTCATCAGCTTCCTCTTTCCTGCAGGAACCATATGTGGTATCAGATGAATCTTAATGGAACTGACATACTCATGCTAACCATCTTTACTAGACTTCTAACCCAATAAAAGGAGGCCTTTCTTTTTTTTAAATTTATTTTATTGAATATCATCTTCATTTACATTGCCAATGGTAAAACCTTTCCAGATCTCTCCCCTTCCATAAGACCCCCAACACCTCCCCTTCCTCCTTCCCCCTGCCTCCATGTCTCTCCACCCAACACACTCCCTCTCTCCCCCCTAGGTTTCCCTTTGTTTGGGCCTCTGTTGAGCCTTTACCTGACCAAGGATCATTAAGGGAGGCCTTTCTCTTACTCATCTTATGTTTCCAACAATTACTACAGCGTCTACAGAATATAAAATATTCCTATTAAGTAGCCGTTCTTTTTTTTTCTTTTTTCTTTTTTTCTGGCTTACTTCACTCAGGATGATATTTTCTAGTTCCATCCATTTCTCTGCAAAATTCTTTTTTTTAAATTAGATTTTTGCTTTATTTACATTTTAAATGTTAACACCTTTCCATGTTACCCCATTACCTCATTTTTTTTATTGTATATATTCTATATTTACAATTCATTTCCCTTTTTCTGGTTCCCCACCCCCAAAGGTCCCACATGTCCTTTTCCCTCCCCCTGCTCCCGTATCCACCCCCTCCGACTTTACTGTTCTTGTACTCTCCCACAATGATGTTTTGGTCCATTCTAGCACCAGTGTCCACTCCTTTCTTCTTGTGAGACATCACTTGATATGTGATTTGTGTCTTTGGTGTTCCAAGCTTCTAGGCTAATATCCACTTATCAGTGACTGTATACCATGGGTATTCTTTTGAGACTGGGTCACCTCACTTAGTATGACGTTCTCCAGCTCCATCCATTTCTCTAAGAATTTCATGAATTCATTGTTTCTAATGGCTGAATAGTACTCCATTGTGTATATATACCACATTTTTTGTATCCATTCCTCTGTTGAGGGACATCTGGGTTCTTTCCAGCTTCTGGCTATTATATATAAGGCTGCTATGAACATAGTGGAGCATGTATCCTTATTGCATGCTGGTGAATCTTCTGGGTATATTCCCAGGAGTGGTATGGCTGGGTCCTCCGGAAGTATCATGCCCAGTTTTCTGAGGAACCACCAGACTGATTTCCAGAGTGGTTATACCAGCTTGCATTCCCACCAGCAGTGGAGGAGTGTTCCTCTTTCTCCACATCCTCGCCAACACCTGATGTCTTCTGAGTTTTTAATCTTAGCCATTCTGACTGGTGTGAGGTGAAATCTCAGGGTTGTTTTAATTTGCATTTCCCTAATGACTAGTGATGTTGAACATTTTTTAAGGTGTTTCTCAGCCATCCGAATTTCTTCAGGTGAAAAGTCTCTGTTTAGCTCTGTACCCCATTTTTGGATAGGGTTATTTGGTTTTCTGGGGTCTAACCTCTTGAGTTCTTTGTATACATTGGAGATTAGCCCTCTGTTGGATGTGGGGTTGGTGAAGATTTTTTCCCAATTTGTTGGTTGCCGATTTATCTTTTGCCTTACAGAAACTTTGTAGTTTTATGAGGTCCCATTTGTCTATTCTTGTAAATAGCCGTTCTTAAGCAATGAAACACTGTATGATCTTCTTGTGTTTTCCAACATATCTTTTCTTTTCTGAAGTAGGATCAGCATATACCCATCAAAAAACATTTAGAACACTTTATGTGTGAAGTAAAGGAATCCTTTGCCTAAAAGAAAAGCAAATTATAATAAGATTATGCATACTTCAGTACATGAGTGTTTGAACATAAGCACACACACTACAGGGCATTATACAATGGATTGACACTGGCATATGCACATGTACAAAGAACCTTCCGAAATCTTACCTCTGTAAATTGATGCAAGTGTTGAGCTCAATGCCACTTCTCATCATCTAAATCCTTAAAATGGCAATCAACATTCAGTAGAGTTCTTTTTAAAAATTACAAAAGACTTGTTTGTTATGTAGTAGTTTAATTCCTGGAAATCCATTTCATATTAAAACTTTACAAATAATATGAAGTTGCTTGTATATAAAATGGAACTGGATGATAGTCATAGAGAAATATAAATAGATTCCTTTTTCACACAGATTAATAATAGGCAGGGTATTTAAAAGTCTTGTGGAACATGGATAGTTTCTCAGTAGAGAAGATGGTCTTACATTTGAAGCCTTGTTTTGTCCCTGCCTCTAATTTACCAAATACAGTCATTGCTTGCACTAAACATCATGACAACTTGAAATGTCCACCAAGGGCTAGACTTTTGAAAAGTGTTTCTATTAAACATAATTTTCTATCACCCAAAGCTTTAGACATTTACTTTACATACAGGGTCATTAACATTGTAGGTTGGTTATAAGAAGGGGAATTTGGCATTAGACACTTGCTTCCATGATTTCCATACAATAAATAATGGCTGCAAAATCTGATTTGAAGTCAAGGACAGCAAACATGGGTGGCTGCCATCTTTTAAAGACATAAAATAAGTAGACATTTATTTCTCGGTATTTCTGAAATATGAATTTAGCATCATTAAGCCATTATGACTATACTAAAGCTATGGTACCCAAAGAGAAATGAATTAGATAGTTATATCAGGAAGAGACATGTGCTGAAAATGAAATGGGATGTATTAAGCGGCCTGGCAGGCAACAGAACTCATAAAAATGACTTCCCCTTTTTTATTTTTTTTATTTTATTGGTTATTTTATTTATTTGACTTTCTCTTAAAACAAGTTTTTATAGTGTTATGATTTTATTAAAAAAATCCTAGTTTTTTACCCAAGAGAATCAACTGCTGGAGCAACCAGGAGAAACAAAGCCAAGGGAGGGGCTTCTAAGAATATAACTTTGGCAACATAGCTTATATATCCTATGTCATAAACGCTGTCACATCTTGTAAACTAACAAATTTTGCTAGATGGGATTCACTTTAAAATGTCTCAATTTTACAGATGTAGAGTAAAAAATTCACAAGATATTAACATGGAAATAGATTGCTGGATTCAGTAGAAAGGATGGCAGTGGAGATTTCTGTTAAAAAACATTCCACCTCTGGACTTGATGTTGTCTTCAAGAATCATGCTGGTGTCCTACACACCTATGGTCACTTGGTCTTTGACAAAGGAGCTAAAACCATGCAGTGGAAAAAGAGAGCCTTTTCAACAAATGGTGCTGGTTCAACTGGTGGTTAACATGCAGAAGATTGCAAATCAATCCATTCTTATCTCCTTGTACAAAGCTCAAGTCCAAGTGCATCAAGGACCTCCACAAAAAATCAGATACACTGAAACTAATAGAAAAGAAAGTGGGGAAGAGCCTCGAGCACATGGGAACAGGGGAATAATTCCTGAACAAAACACCAATAGCTTATGCTCTAAGATCAAGAACTGACAAATGGGACCTCATAAAATTTCAAAGTTTCTGTAAGGCAAAGGACACTGTCAATAGGACAAAATGGCAACCAACAGATTGGGAAAAGATCTTTACCAAGCGTACATCTGACAGAGGGCTAATATCCAATATATACAAAGTACTCAAGAAGTTAAACTCCAGAGAACCAAATAACCCTATTAAAATGGGACACAGAGCTAAACAATGAATTTTCAACTGAGGAATGTCAAATGGCTGAGAAGCACCTAAAGAATGCATCTGGAGCCATGGGTCCCTCCATGTGTACTCTTTGGTTGGTGGTTTAATTCCCTGGGAGCTCTGGGGGTACTGGGTGGCTCAAATTGTTGTTCCTCCTATGGAGTTGCAAACCCCTTCAGATCCTTGGGTCCTTTCTCTAGTTCCTCCATTGGGGACCCTGTGCTTAGTTCAACGGTTGGCTGAGAGTGTCCACCTCTATATTTGTCATGCACTGGCAGAGTCTTGTCAACATCCTTGGTCATCAGGAAAATGCAAATCAAAACAACCCTGAGATTTCACCTCACACCAGTCAGAATGGTTAAGATCAAAATCTCAGGAGACAGCAGGTTCTGGGGAGGATGTGGAGAGAGAGGAACACTCCTCCACTGCTGGTGGCACTGCAAGCTGTTACAACCACGGTGAAAATCAGTCTGGCGGTTCCTCAGAAAACTGGGCATAATACTAGCAGAGGACCCTGCTATACCACTCCTGGGCATATACCCAGAGGTTTATCCAGCATGTAATAAGTACACATGCTCCACTATGTTTATAGCAGCCTCATTTAAAATAGACAGAAGTTGGAAAGAACCAGATGTCCCTCAACAGAGGAACAGATACAAAAAGGTTCATTTACACAATGAAATACTACTCAGCTATTAAAAACAATGTGGAGGTCAACATGCAGAAGAATGAGAATTGATCCACTCTTATCTCCTTGTACTAAGCTCAACTCCAAGTGGATCAAGGACCTCCACATAAAACCAGACACACTAAAACTAATAGAAAAGAAACTGGGGAAGACCCTTGAGGACATTGGCTCAGGGGGAAAATTCCTGAACAGAACACCAATTGCTTATGCTCTAAGAGCAAGAATAGACAAATGGGACCTCATAAAATTACAGTTTTTGTAAGGCAAAAGACACTGTCAAAAGGATAAATCGGCAACCAACAAGTTGGGAAAAGATCTTCACCAACCCCACATCCGACAGAGGGCTAATATCTAATGTTTACAAAGAACTCAAGAAGTTTGATCCCAGAAAACCAAATAACCCTATCCAAAAATGGGGTACAGAGCTAAACAAAGACTTTTCACCTGAAGAAATTTGGATGGCTGAGAAACACCTTAAAAAATGTTCAACATCATTAGTCATTAGGGAAATGCAAATCAAAACAACCCTGAGATTTCACCTCACACCAGTCAGAATGGCTAAGATTAAAAACTCAGAAGGCATCAGGTGTTGGCGAGGATGTGGAGAAAGAGGAACACTCCTTCACTGCTGGTGGGAATGCAAGCTGGTACAACCACTCTGGAAATCAGTCTGGTGGTTCCTCAGAAAACTGGGCATGATACTTCCGGAGGACCCAGCCATACCACTCCTGGGAATATACCCAGAAGATTCCCCAGCATGCAATAAGGATACATTCGCCACTATGTTCATAGCAGCCTTATATATAATAGCCAGAAGCTGGAAAGAACCCAGATGTCCCTCAACAGAGGAATGGATACAAAAAATGTGGTATATATACACAATGGAGTACTATTCAGCCATTAGAAACAATGAATTCATGAAATTCTTAGAGAAATGGATGGAGCTGGAGAACATCATACTAAGTGAGGTAACCCAGTCTCAAAAGAATACCCATGGTATGCAGTCATTGATAAGTGGATATTAGCCTAGAATCTTGGAACACCAAAGACATAAATCACATACCAAATGATGCCTGACAAGAAGAAAGGAGTGGACACTGGTACTAGAATGGGCCAAAGCATCAGTGTAGGGGAATACAAGAACAGGGAAGTGGGAAGGGGTGGATGAAGGAGCAGGGGGAAGGAAAAGGGCATGAGGGACCTTTGGGGTGGGGAACCAGAAAAAGGGAAATGAATTGTAAATATAGAATATATCCAATAATTTAAAAAAACAATGAATTCATGAAATTCTTAAGCAAATGGATGGAACTAGAAAATATCATCCTGTGTGAGGTAACCCAGTCACTAAAAACACACATACATGGTATACACTCACTGATAAGTAGATATTAGCACAGAAGCCTGGAATAATGAAGATACAATTCACAAACCAAATGAAGCTCAAAAAGAAGGAAGAACAAAGTATGGATATGCTGGTCCTTTTTAGAAGCAGGAACAAAATACCCACAGAAGGAGGTACAGAGACAAAGTGTAGAGCAGAGTCTGAGGGAAAGACCATACAGAGGCTGCCCCACTTAGGGATCCATTCCATATACAGTTACAAAACCCCAGACACTATTGTGGATACAACAAGTGCTTACTGACAGGAATCTGATATAGCTGTCACCTGGGAGGCCCTGCCAGTACATGACAAATATAGAGGGGATACTCTCAGTCAACCATTGAACGGAGCACAGGATCCCCAAGAGAGGAGCTAGAGAAAGGACCCAAGGATCTGAAGGGGTTTGCAGTTCCATTGGAGGAACAACAGTTTGAAACATCCAGTACCCCCAGAGCTCCCAGGGAATTAAACCACCAACCAAAGAGTACACATGGGGGGACCCATGGCTCCAGATGCATATGCAGCAGAGGATGGCCTTGTTGGACATCAAAGGGAGGAGAGGCTTTTGGTCCTGAGAAGGCTAAATGCCTTGATATAGGGGAATACCAGGACAGGGAATTTGGAGTGAGTGAATTGGTCAGCAGGGCACGGGGATGGATGGGTTAGGAGATTTTCAGGTGAGGAGGGAACCAGGAAAGGGACACCATTTGAAATGTAAATAAAGAATATGTCTAATAAAATATGCTTTAAAAAAAAAGAATACTGCTGGTGGGAGATATGGTGATTGAGTAGCTTGTTGCCTGTCAGAGTGGCCAGTATAAGTCCAATGGTTGAAATCAAGAACAATCATCCCCAATTCACTCTGTAAATACAAGCTATCTACTCTGAGCCATGCGCTGTTTAGCTGATCATTTATAATAGTAAATAAGAATAAGCTCTTTTCATAGGCTCTTCCATGTCTGAAAATAAGTATCTAATCAATAGGTACCAAGAAGGAAATGAAACAAAGGCATTGGTGATGGGTGACTGAAAGTGATAATAGAAGCTGTCTGTCTGGGGCTGTCAGGAAAGCAATCCATTAGTTGCCAGAAGTATGTATGTATGTATGTATGTATGTATGTATGTATGTATGCATGTATCTATCTATCTGTCTATCTATCTATCTATCTATCTATCTATCTATCTATCTATCTATCTATCTATTTCAAACTCTGGATTTTATTCCCCTCCCAGTCTGCCCTCAGACTGTTCCACATCCCATACCTCTTCTGGCTCCCTTGTCTCCATAAGGATGTCCCCACTGCACCAGACCCTGGGGCCTCCAGTCTCTTGAGGGTTAGGTGCATCTTCTCTGACTAAACCCAGACCTGGCTGTCCTCTACTGTGAATGTGTTGAGGGCCTCATATCATCTGCTGTATGCTGCCTGGTTGGTGTTCCAGTACCTGAGAGATATTGGGGGGTCGAGGTTAATTGAGATAGCTGGTCTACCTATAGGTTTGCCCTGCTCATCAGCTTCTTCCAGCTTTTCCCCAATTCAACCACAGGGGTCAGCTGCTTCTGTCCAATGGTTGGGTGCAAATATCTATGTTTGACTCTTCCAGCTGCTTGTTGGGTCTTTGCAGGGCAGTCATGATCGGTCCCTTTTTTGAGCACTCCATAGCCTCAGTAATAGTGTCAAGCCTTGGGGCCTCCCCTTAAGCTGGATCCCACATTGGGCCTGTCACTGGACCTTCTTTTCCTCAGGCTCCTCTCCATTTCCGTCTCTGCAGTTCTTTCAGACAGGAACAATTATGGGTCAGAGTTTTGACTGTGGGATGGCAACCCCCTCCCTCACTTGATTCAGTTTTTCTGCTGGAGATGGGCTCTCTCTCCCCACTGTAGGGCATTTCATCTAAGGTCCCTCTTTTCGAGTCCTGAGAATCTCTCACCTCCCAGGTCTCTGGTACATTCTGGAGGGTCTCCCCAACCTCCTACTTTCTGAGTTTTCATGCCTCCATTCTTTCTGCTGGCCCTCAGGGATTTCATTCCTTTTCCCCCACCCAATACCTGATTGTGTTCCTTTCCCTGCCCCCCCCCATCCTCATTCCCTCCCAGGTCTCTCCTTCTCCTCTTGTGAAAGCAACCTGAATTCTTTTTGTACGACACGGTTACCTAGGAACTGAGATGTGAATGATGACAAAAGTGTTCTCTACATGTTTATCTCAAAGTGTTTGGGCCCAGTGGAGTAAGTGTTTTTATTGTTGAGCTTCGTGATTCCTTCTGGGATTGGAAACTCTGCAGGAGATGCCTATCTTTCTTCCTTACGTCACAGAATATATCCTATGCCCTCAGGAGACAACATAAATTGAACAGCTTGGGCTCAAAACTTGGTCCTAGCACTCACTGAGAGGAGACATATTAGTCATAATTAAGGCATATACTGGCCTGTGCTTATTTCCTTGTAAGATGAGAATACACTGTGTACTCCACAAGAAAGTCCCATGTCTGAATTGTTTCTTACTGTCTTTCTAGAATCTAGAATCCATATCCTAACAAAGGTGAAGTCTCAATAATATCTATTATTGTTGCTTCCTAATTAGCTGGGTAAAATTTCTTTTACCCCTAATAGTTCACTAATTTAAAAAGATCTCTTCATAATGATAACTCTTTTTCAGTTTCTGCCATGACTGACTCTACTATAGAGGATATATTTTCTTTTTAGAACTCACTTTTCTTATCTGTAAAATAAAGATGTCTATCTCAGCAATTTGTCATTGATCTAGAATTATGGATTTGTAAAGAAAGTTTGCAAATAAAATTGTATTTCCAATATACTAGAGGGACCCTGTGGTGAGTTTTAAAAATAAGCATGTAGTAAAGTTCTTTCCTAAAGTGAAATGTATCATTTTTTGTACTATTTTTTCCATGTTGAGTCTTACTACATGAGGATGTGCTAGCTTTCTTAGCTGGAGAAATGCCACAGTTTTGAAGAGTCACTATTGCTTGCTTGGTTACACTGCACTGTCTGGCCAGCTCTCCACTCAAATAACAAGTAGAATAATACGGGGGTATGTAAGCACACGAAGCTGAAACTCTTCCAGAATGACATTCTCTTTTGGAATTAGACTATCACCTTGTCTCTCTTCTTTCTCTATTTTCTCCTGTCATATAATGTCTCTATTCATTTATATGATCTCTTCTGAGAAATAAGAAAGGTCTTTGTTTTCCAAGATGTTGTTAAACCCAGGGTACATTGCTTATTAAATACAACTTGAGCTTGAAAATACATTTCTTGACCTGATACTTTTAGCTGTTAATGAAAGGATAATATTAGTGAGGTGGTTGTATCAATTAATTTTTATTCTGCTACAAATAATAGAAAAAACAATTAATTATGGCATATTTGTTGGTTACTAAGAACAGGCTGTAAGTAGGCAAATCAGTTTTTATGTACCAGTTCTATGGTTTGGGGTCTTTGTGTTTATCTTAATTAGATCCTTTGTTTTCTCCTTATGGTCAAATGATGACCACAGATCACTATTTTCAACCGGAAGATACAGGGCAGAGTGACAAAATGTACTTGCCCCCCTACCCTCTCATTCCATAAAGTGGACCTGGTAGGCTTCAGCATTGCTGTGCTGCTATTATGTAGGTTAATTGAAAGATTTCATTGTGGAGGAAGGAGGGAGTCTCAGAAAACTAGGAAAGCTAGCAAAATGCAGGAAGGTCCAAGGGGCTGCTGAAATTACAAAATTCAGGGAACTAGGAAAGTTATAATCTTTTGAGGGGTGTCAAGGTTTTATAAACAATTACCTCTTACTATGTAAGGGACTTTCCTTGCTGGAGCTCCCTGCCAGTTGCAGAGTTTTAGTGACAACAACAATGTCTGAGTGAGTATCTTAATAATGCAGAGGCCTTTGAGTCAAGCAGGCTTTTATAAGTAACCTCGTTAAACTCATTGGATCAGGTAGGATTGCTTCTTATATCTGTCATCAATACCCTATCTGATATAGGTATACATTTGTTCACATATCTCTAGGAAAAGTTACATAACACAATTTGCGAACAAATGTGTACCAACAGAAACAAAGGTGTTATGGAAACTGGCTGGTTTTCTGAGTATATGCAGGGACCCATTCAACATGGCTAACTTTCTCAGATATGGCCTATAGGATGGTGGACCTCCTTCCTGTAGTAGACGCTGTATTTTCCCTACTTTCAGTGATGAGGCACAGCATTGGAACCAAGGATGAGAGGTAGAGAACTCTTGAGAAAAGTCTACTATATGCTCTGGAGTGTCATACCTTCTTGAGGAATTAGGACTGTTATAAAAGAGAATGTTTCTTATAAAATGAGGTTGTTTTCAAAAGACAAAAGACTATATTGTGATCCTTGAAAGCAGCATGAATAAAGCAGAACTATAAACAGGTGTAGTTAAGGTTGGGCTGCCCTTGCTACACAGAGAGGCTAAACTGTCTATTTAGACAGGGCTTTCTCATGTAATAGAAGTATATAATGACATAAAGATATGTATATACCTCTTATTTATCAAGGAAAGTAGCGAGAAGAGGAGAGGGAGATGCTGACCTGTTCTTTCTTACTTCTGGTAAGTCATGAGGGAAAGAGTACAAATTAAATCTGTGTTAAAGAGGCTTTTCTGGGATTCCAAAACTTGGAGCCCAAGGGAAGAAGATTAAGACATCTAGGAGGAAAAGAGAAAGGAAAAAGTGGTAGAAGATATTCTTTAGGTCCAAACACAGAAGAAGAAAAACATATATTATTCAACATGAAAAATGGTAGCCCTAGTAATGACTCAGTCAGGGAATCCTGATAATCAGGAACTCTTCTGCTTCTGTGTATTTGAGTTAAGGAGGATTTTTAAACAGAAAGGCATAGAGCTTTCTGTTTGTTGGCTTATGTAGTTGTGAGGCATGAGAGTAGATAGGATCTTCTGAGTGCCATGCAAGTAAATATTATGATTTTCCATACCTCCTTGAGATAAAGGCAGCAGAAACTGAGACAGTACAAGAGAAAACAGAGAAATAGCAGGAACTATTGGAGAAACTCAGTTACTATTGAATGAGGACCCCATAAATATTAGCAACTGGAAGACAAAAGACAAAGGATGAACACTGTTGAGGAGACTGGGCTTATAAGAAACAATGTTTGACTGTACTTAGAGAAGAGTTGAAAAAAGTTGATGTTTCTCATCTAGATGTATCTAATGGATAAATCTTTCAGAGACTGCAATATACATAAATATATATGTGTATACACATATATATGTATACACACACACACGTGTGAGTGTATGTGTGGTGTGTGTGTGTGTGTGTGTGTGTGTGTGTGTGTGTGTAACTGCCTGCAGTTACATTGAATGGGTTACCTGGAAGGGAAGCTGGAGATGTATGGGAAGGTGGCAAAAAAAGAGATGGAGACCAAGATAACACCTGCTATTCAAGGTCTCAAAGTTTAATGAAGAACTCCCAATATAAATAGGTATGGGGAAAAGGCTGGAAGATTCTCAGCAGAATCAGTTCAGTTGCTCCACAGGTGGCTAGTGTTTTTCAGGAAACTGCAGGTCCTTGAAGAATAGGCGTCACCTTTGTCTGAGCACTCCACCCTAAGTGGAGGGGATTGTGGCTGACACAGAAGTTCCCACTCAAAGGCTGGGAGAGGAACTTCACATATGGTTGATATCAAGTTCCTGCCAGCTCAATAAGGCTCTCTCTCTCTCTCTCTCTCTCTCTCTCTCTCTCTCTCTCTCTCTCTCTCTCTCTCTCTCTCTCACACCCACACACACATACACACACACACACACACACACACACACACACACACCACACAGGTTCTGTTTCTTTGGAAATTTCATACAAGGTATTTTGATCATATTTTCTCACCTAATCTTTGCCCTAAATCCTCCTGCACCCATCCTTACCATTCCGTAACTTTGTAGGTTTAAAAAATAGTCCATGAGAGACATTGTGGCTTCCATATAATCTGAGTGTGGGGCCATCCACTGAACTATGACTAACCTATTAGGGACCACACTCTCATAGAAAATTGACTTAATCTCTCCTACTGGCACCTACCATCAATAGTTTCATGGTAGGAGGTAGGGAATCCTGATATCTTTCTCATTCTGTATTAGTTTACCTTTGTATTGCTGTGATAAATATCATGACCAATAACAAACTGGGGAAAACAGAGTTTGATTGACTTGTACACTAACCACAGTCCATCATGAAGCAAAGTATCTTAGTTAGGGTTACTATTGCTGTAATGAAACAGCATGACCAAAAGCAACTTGGAGAGGTAATGGTTTGTTTCACTCACAGTTCCATTTAACAGTTTATCATCAAAAGCAATGTGAAGCAGGGCAGGAACCTGGAGGCAGGAACCAAAGCAGGGGCCATGGAGGAATGTTGCTTACCGGCTTGCTCCCCACCGCTTGCTTAACCTATTGTTTTGTTTGTTTTTTTTTTTTTTTTTTTTTTTTTTAATTTTATTTTCTATATTCTATGTTTACATTCCAAAGGCTTTCCCCTTTCCCAGTTCCCACCCACCATAGTTCCCATAGTTCCTCTCCCCCCCATCTGTTCCCCAATAATTCCCCCTCCCCCTCGGTTTCTTTACTAAACTGGAAGCAATCTTTACAGGCCCAGGGTCCTCTCCTTTCTTCTTCTTGGGAATCATTTGACTTGCTATTTGTGTCTTGAGTATTTAGGGCTTCTGGGCTCATTAATATCCACTTATCAGTGATTGCATTTCAGGTGCATTCTTTTGTGATTGGGTTAATTCACTCAGGATGATATTTTCCAGGTCTAACCATTTACCTACAAATTGCATGAATTCATTATTTTTAATTGCTGTGTAGTATTCCATTGTATAAATATACCACATTTTCTGTATCCATTCCTCCTTTGAGGGATATTTGGGCTGCTTCCAATTTCTGGCTATTATAAACAAGGCTGCTATAAACATAGTGGAGCATGTGTCCTTATTGCATGCAGGGGAATCCTCTGGGTATATGCCCAGGAGTGGTATGCCAGGGTCCTCTGGGAGTGACATGCCCAATTTTCTGAGGAACCGCCAAACTGATTTCCAGAGCGGTTTTACCATTTTGCAATCCCACCAACAGTGGAGGAGTGTTCCTCTTTCTCCACATCCTCGCCAGCACTTGTTGTCTCTTGAGTTTTTAATCTTAGCCATTCTGACTGGTGTGAGGTGGAATCTCAGGGTTGTTTTGATTTGCATTTCCCTGATGACTAATGATGTTGAACATCTTTTAAGGTGTTTCTCGGCCATCCGAATTTCTTCTGGTGAGAATTCTTTGTTTAGCTCTGTGCCCCATTTTTTGATAGGGTTATTTGGTTCTTTGCGGTCTAACTTCTTGAGTTCTTTGTATATATTGGATATTAGCCCTCTGTCGGATGTGGGGTTGGTGAAGATCTTTTCCCACTTTGTTGGTTGCCGTTTTGTCCTTCTGACAGTGTCCTTTGCTTTGCAGAAACTTTGTAATTTTATGAGGTCCCATTTGTCGATTCTTGATCTTAGAGCATAAGCTATTGGTGTTCTGTTCAGGAACTTTTCCCCTGTGCCCAAGTCCTCCAGGGTCTTCCCAAGTTTCTTTTCTAATAGTTTCAGTGTGTCTGGTTTTATGTGGAGGTCCTTGATCCACTTGGAGTTGATCTTAGTACAAGGAGATAAGAGTGGGTCAATTCGCATTCTTCTGCATGTTGACCTCCAGTTGAACCAGCACCATTTGTTGAAAAGGCTATCTTTTTTCCACCGGATGGTTGTGGCTCCTTTATCAAAGATCAAGTGACCATAAGTCTGTGGGTTAATTTCTGGGTCTTCAATCCTATTCCATTGATCTACCTGCCTGTTGCTGTACCAATACCATGCAGTTTTTAACACAATTGCTCTGTAGTACTGCTTGAGGTCAGGGATATTGATTCCCCCAGAAGTCCTTTTATTGTTGAGAATAGTTTTAGCTATCCTGGGTTTTTTGTTGGTCCAGATGAATTTGAGAATTGCTCTTTCTAGATCTATGAAGAATTGATTTGGGATTTTGATGGGGATTGCATTGAATCTGTAGATTGCTTTTGGCAAGATGGCCATTTTTACTATATTGATCCTGCCAATCCAGGAGCAAGAAATATTTTTCCATCTCCTGAGGTCTTCTTCGATTTCTTTCTTCAGGGACTTGAAGTTCCTGTCATACAGATCTTTCACTTGTTTGGTTAGAGTTACGCCAAGGTACTTTATGTTGTTTGTGGCTATTGTGAAGGGTGTTATTTCCCTAACTTCTTTCTCAGCCTGCTTGTCCTTTGAGTACAAGAAGGCTACTGATTTGCTTGAGTTAATTTTATAACCAGCCACGTTGCTGAAGTTGTTTATCAGCTGTAGAAGTTCTCTGGTGGAGTTTTTTGGATCGCTTAAGTAGACTATCATATCATCTGCAAATAATGATACTTTGACTTCTTCCTTTCCAATTTGTATCCCTTTGACTTCCTTATGTTGTCTGATTGCTCTCGCTAGAACTTCAAGTACTATATTGAAAAGATATGGAGAGAGAGGACAGCCTTGTCTAGTCCCTGATTTTAGTGGAATTGCTTCAAGTTTCTCTCCATTTATTTTGATGTTGGCTACTGGTTTGCTGTAGATTGCTTTTGTTTTGTTTGTTTTTATACCTCCCCAGATTACTTACCCAGGGTGGTACCACACTTAGATGTCTAGTCCCTCCCCCATCAATCATTAATCAAGAACCATTTATTAAGACTGCCTACAGGCAATATGTTGGAGTCATTTTCTCAATTGACATTCTGCTTCCCAGGTTAATCTAGCTTGTGTTAAGTTTCACACACACACACACACACACACACACACACACACCCCACAAAACCTACCAATCAACTCAACACCACCCCCAAACCCAATCATCCAAAAAACATTTCCTACTAAAATATTGGCTGCTTTGATCTTGTGAAGACAACCACAGCTGCTATGGATTCATGAACGCAGAAGACATGTTTCTCCATGGTTCTCCCCAGGTCATAGCTCTTACAGTCTTTCAGCACTCTGTTGCACATGGTCCATATGCGGCTATGTAGAATATATTGTATAGAAAGATGTGCTTTTTATGAGATAGGAGAGGCTCAGGCAGACTGGGCTGATTTATAGGAATATGTAAATTGGATTTATAAAGTGTGAAAACATTCAGGAAGAGATGAACAAAAGGGAAAGAAGATGATGGGAAATTTCCAAATCACTCAAAAAAAAAAAAAAACCGTGGCACGATTTGCATAGTCAGAATTATAGTAAAAACAATGAATTGGGATGTAGAATTATAGAGAGCTTTAGAACTCAAGCAGCAGCTGTGAAAGGGGTGAAAGAATGTGTGAATGGCAGAGTAATACAGATGAAAAAGTTCATTAGCCCAAGGGATGAATAATTATCTCCTCCCTAGAGTATTGTGTGTACATTTCTCCACTCTAAGAAAGTTTACTGAGGGTAAAAATATCCCAGGGCCTTTTCTCATCTAGAAGTACCTAATGGATAAGTCTTTCAGAGACTGCCCAAATCAGATAGTCTACCACCACAGTGGGTAAGGCATACAAAATTATATCCTTGTTTTGCCTCAATTCTGAGTCAAGTAGAGTGGTACAAAATGCCGCCATCAGACCTTTAAGGAGTGGGAAAATGATTGTCAGAACCATGGTGGTGCTCCAGGATTAGGAATCAGAATAGCTCAGGGAGAATGACTGTGGACTACAGAGAGTTAATTAAAATAGTATTTCCTATCCAAATCCAACCAAGATGATTGATAAAACAACTGACAGAAGTCATAGGACCTCTTTATGCCTTATTGACCCTTACTAATATGTTGCTTATTATGGTCCTAGCTATGGAATACTGAGACCAACTGGCACTTACATGGAACAGGGGTGGGCCTTTAATAAAAAGACTTTCACTATATAATGCCAACTCCTGAGTGCCTTACAGATTTGGAAAAGTATCTCAAACGGCAACAAAAAAGGGTAAAGAGTTCACGTCCATCCTGTATAAGTAGAAAAGAACACTTCCAGGGGCCAAAAGGTTATTGGATAAATAGACTTTTATAACAACCCTTCCAAAATTCAAGAAACATTGTAGAAGAGGAAGGAGGGAGTATAAAAAAAATAAAAGCTAAGGAAAGGATAAAGTGTGGCATAGTCATTTCCTTTGAATTGAATATTCCCTCCAGGAGGGAAGAGAGATAAGATGTAGGAAGTTCATGAAACTTACAAGGCTCAAGAACAAGAGTTCATAAAATTACAAGATTCATCATATACCCCCTACCCCACCGTGATGGTTTATATATGCTTGGTCCAAGCAATGGCACTATTAAGAGGTGTGTCCCTTTTGGAGTAGGTGTGTCACTGTGGGACCCTCATCCTAGCTGCCTGTAAGCCAGTGTTTTCCTAGCTGCCTTCAAAACAAGAGGTGGAAGTCTTAGCTCCTTCAGCCCCAATGTCTCCTGGAAAGCTGCCATGTTCCTTCCTTGATGATAATGAACTGAACCTCTGTACACCTGTAAACCAGCCCCAATTATAGGTCATCTTTATAAGAGTTGCCTTGGTCATGGTTTCTGTTCACAGGGATAAAACCCTAACTAAGACACCCTCTGAGAGGTGAGTTAGTTACTAGTCTCATTGCTTCAACAAAATAGGAGGAGAAGAAAAAGAAGAAGGAGGAGGAGGAGGAGGAGAAAAGAAGAAGAAGAAGAAGAAGAAGAAGAAGAAGAAGAAGAAGAAGAAGAAGAAGAAGAAGAAAAAGAAGAAGAAGAAAAAGAAGAAGAAAAAGAAGAAGAAGAAGAAGAAGAAAGAAGGGAAAGGAAAGGAAAGGTTTTTTTGGTTTTGGTTTACAGTTCAAGGGATGCAATTCATCATGGTAGGGAATGTATCTTGGCAGGAGTTGGAAGCAGGTAGTAATGTGGTAATGGCATCTATAGCCAGAAAACAGAGAGTGATAGATGTTCCTGTTAGCTAGCTGTTTGCTTTATATGTAGTCTGGGACCCCACCACACATAATTATGCTGCCTATATTTATGGTGGATCTTCTCATCTCAATTAATATAATCTCTATAATCCTTTTCAGTTTTGTCAATAGGTTTGTTTATATGGTGATTCTGAATCTCATGAAGTTTTTCATTACGATTAACCATAGGTTAGACTCTCAGTTGAGCAGAGATCTTGACAGGCATAGTTTTCATGAGTCAACACTCATACTAGGGCAAGGCTTTTTATGATGTAGCTGTATTTCAGTCATTCATGATCCTACAAGTAATCCCAATCAACTCATTTTTAATTGGTTATTTTATTTATTTACATTAAAATGTTATCCCTCTTCCCAGTTTCCCCTCCATAAACCCTCTATCCCTTCCCCCTCCCCCTGCTTCTATGAGGGTGTTCCCCTCCCCCTCACTCACTACTGCCTCACAGTGACCTTAGCATTCCCCTATGCTGGGGCATTGAGCCTTCACCCAACCAAGGGCCTTCCCTCCTATTGATGCCTGATAAGGCCATCCTCTGATACATGCACAGCTGGAGCGATAGGTTTCACCAAGTTAGACTAGATTGGGATTGTTTTGTTTATTTGTTTCATCTTGTTGGTTTTTCATCACTATTCTATCTGGAGTCAACAGGAATTTGCTAACATCTCCTTAAGAGAAGTTATACAACATATGCATATTTTAAATCAGAATTAGTTCATAAGATTATTGTGAAAACTAATCCAGAAAAGCAAGATGTGTCCCTTTTAGTCTTCAGATAAATTCTGTGGAATAAAGGAAGTTTGGAAATGTTTCTTAGTTTGGACAATTCACAGAGTCATATTTCCTATCTTAGGATCAGAGAGTGTGAAACATTTTCCTAGAAAATGAACAGTTTTATCTGAACAGTTACAGGATTGGTTAACACTGAGAGAGAGTGGAGGGAGGAACCAGTGGGTGGAGACCTTAGAGAACAATGGAACTTGAGAAAACATGGCAGCAAAAATTTCTGTGAGGTATGGTATGAATATACAGAAATTTAAAAATGTGTAATGAAAGTGTGGTGGGGGAAGTAAGGTTTAACTGGTTATGAAGGGAATTGTACACTATATACATATTATAACTCTCCCTTTCCTTGGCTTAATTTTTGTTTGTTTTTGTTTGTTTGTATTTGTTTGTTTGTTTGTTTTCCTACACAGTGGCAAATTGTACATTGTATTCTGAAAATAAATACTATAATTCTTCATGTGCCAGTAAGATATGTAAGATTTTGAAATGTGTGCACTCATACATAGTGTCAGTTATCTAGAAATTATCTATATGATATCCCAAGGGTGAGATCATGACCTAAACCCTCTGAGCATTATCTCTATGTCTGTTTTAGAGAACTCACATCCTCCAGGAGGCCTAGGGATAACGATAACAGCAATGAAGACAATATGTAGTCGATGAAGTTTACACTCAGGAAATCATTAGCTCTTTCAAAGGCTCTATAAGGCAAGTACTACTTTCTCTTTGGAAAGTGGAACAAACTGAGTCAGAAGTAGTGTAGAATATCTTGCCTATGCTCAATGCACTATGCTTCAATTGGAACACTGCTGTGCATGTTACTGTTTAAAGACTCTGTGAGGTGCTGGAGAGAGTTTTTTTTACCTGACTTGGCTATTAAGAGCAGCTGATGCAGTTGCACAGGAACAAGATTTAATTCTTAGCATCCACATAAGAGCTCACAATTCCCTGCAACTCCAGTGACATGAAATCTGATATATGCTTCTTGATTTCATAGACACTAGGTACACACATGATATGCACACATACATGAAGGTACGTACACACACATATATTAACAAATAAACCTTTGAAATTCTTTGTGTCCATGTTCTCTCTCTCTCTCTCTCTCTCTCTCTCTCTCTCTCTCTCTCTCTGTGTGTGTGTGTGTGTGTATGTGTGTGTGTGTGTGTGTGTGTGTGTGTGTACCCGTATATGCATGTGTGCACTGGTTGTATGACTAACAAGTAGTCCTAGGGGGACAGAAATAAGAGCTAACTAGTGTGCACTAAGGCTTGCTTTGCTAGGGAGAATAGCCTGAAAGCAGGATTCCTGGTTGAGAGAGATCAATATGTCAATGTGAATGTTTTATTAAAACCTTAGCCTTGGTTTCTGGCCCAATAAAGTGTTCTGTTTAGAGCCTAATCAGAGCTAGTGCTGCCACCCACATTCTGTAGCTGACAATAGACTAGAGTCAGTTCAGGTCATTGATTTCATCTCTCTCCCCCTTTCATTTCCCACCATGAATCTTACATTAAATGCCTAGAATATGATGCATCCTATAAGAGGCCTTGGGGATGGCAAGATGAATAAAATACAATTTTTGTCCTTGGGGAATCAGGCAGTCATGTTTGTTTTCTTGCCTTCTTTCAATACTCTGCATAGCTTTCTGTACTTTTACTGAAAAAAAACAAATGAAGGATAATGTTCATTAGATTTGGACTACGTACCAGGGGATTAACCTAGGATGATGTAAAGCACATGAGGCTAGAAGTTAGGAGACTAAGCCTCTAGTGTAGATTCTGTATTAGTGAGGCCACAGAACTGACTGAAAGTTTCACATTAGACAGGGGGCATGAGAAGACCATCAGACTCAGAGATATGGATTTTATTATACTACTGATTGGCTGGTTGTTTGCCTCTGCCTCTAACCATCATGCAGAATGTCTCTGCAGTGGCTTAACCCTGAGGAGAAGCTGCGCTTCTGGTACCTAGCCATGTTTTCCAATTGTTATGGTCACACTCTCAGAGGTCCAGGGAGGTTGTAGAATCAAGTAGAGAAATCAGGAGGTCTGCAGTCATCCCCCTGGGAGATTGTGATGGTTTGTATATGATTGGCTCAGGAAGTGACCCTATTAGGAGGGTGTCTGTTCACAGCAGTGAAACCCTAACTAAGACAGAGATATAAACTCTCTAACACTTCCTAGGTGTGGGATCTGAGGACCTGTGAAAAAGGAACCCCCCCAAATAACCATGACCTAAACAAAATCAAAATACCAGAGACGTGTTTCCTCCAAATAGGCCATTTAGGATGGGTGTAGTAGCTCATTCAGAGATATTGGGGACACTGATACCATTTATTTGTGATTCTACCATTTCCAACACAGAGCTTCTGACTTATGGTTCAAATGGTTTTTTTTTGTTTTGTTTTGTTTTGTTTTTGTTTTTGTTTTTTTGTTTTTTGCTTCAGTCATCTCAAGTAAAATCCAAAATGCAGAGAAAATCTGAACAAGAAAGAATTTTCTCCCTCTATCTAAAAATGCTAACTGATTTATTAGGATTTCAGAGGGTGAGCGGATATATTCATATTGATGCACCCAGCATATTACACATAATTCAAAGGATGAGGATAAGTATAACCATCACTTTGAAATGTCACACAGTAGGTATCACTTATCAATCACTTAGTTTTTCTGATTTTATATATTTTCCATGATATCTCTGAAAGAAGTCAATCTGTATCAGATGACAAGTATAGTCCCCATTATTTTTCATGTCTAAAGGCATGATGGCAAAGAGAAATAACTTCTCAATGAATTACTTCTCAATGAAATCTATTTCGTAGCAATTTTCAAAGTAACTTTTATCATTGTGTGGAGTGGGAAAGTAAAGGTGAGTGGGGACTCCTTCAACGATCAGAAATTCTTCCTCCTGGGTATAGGTTAGGTAGGTAAAGATAAGCTGTTCAAACAATGGAGAGATCTAGCTACGTACGAGACAAGCCAATGTTGGGCTCCAACAAGGTTCTGGTTGTCATTAATCATATCCAGGCAAAGCCTTCCTGGATTCTATAAGGGAACAAGAGCTGGGGGGCAGGCCTGCAGAATAGACTGGCATTTCCTATCCAGAAGATGTGATGCCATCCCCAAAGACTGCATGCAGCTACCAGATGGAAGGCACTTTAGTGCAGCCACAGGTAGGATTTCAGAGACACGAGTCTGTGAAAATCCTTCCTCTAAGCTCCCATGAACAGACTGACAAGAGTGCAAAGGGTAGGAGCATCAGGGTTGAGGCCATTCCAAATAGGGTTATTAGCATGGCCACTGCCTGAAATACGTTTCCCTTATCAATGAGCACATTCGTTCATTCTTTCCATGGTGATTATTAAACGACTACTAAATTTAAGATACTGAAAATGACAAATACATCCATAATGGACAACAAGCATAATGAGGGAGGTCTAGACAAAAATGGAATATGGAAAGGGAATGGTGATGTAGTTCAGTGGTTAAGAGTGTATACTTTTCTTGCAGATGCTCTGAGTTCAGTTCCCAGCACCCATGTTGCATGGCCAATAACTGCCAGTAACTCCAGCAGAATCTGTCTCTGGTCTCCTCAAGCAACTAGGCTTATGTGCATTTAAAAAATGATATTGAAAAGAAAAATCAAAAGAAATATAAAAACAGGACAAAGGAACACAGTCTTCTACCTCCATGTCCTATTTAATAATTTACTAATTACTAATTAGTACTAATTATCTAGTACCCTCATGTAGCAACTTTTAACAACATAAATAACATAAAATAATATTTAATATTTAATTAATTTATTAATTAAAACTATATTTTAAGACAATTAATATGACTACTAACTTTTTTCCAAATACTTTTTTTATATTTCAGATTGAAGGAATATTCATCAGAGAAAATTTAGAAGTTATAGAAAAGCAAAGAGAGGGAAATGAATGTCCCAGACATACTTTTACAGGAGAAGAAGCTCTTCTCAAGTTGTAGCTTAGAACCATCTCCTGCAACTCTCAGCTTCCCCCTTTCCCTTGCAGCATGGGAATGGTGCCAGAACACTTCTCAGCAAAGTGTGGGGAAGTGGGACAATCTTGTGTAGGGATGGGCTTTACTCTGTATTTGGTAATTGCAAACAGAGACAGCCCACAATCCACTTAAAATGTTTGAAAGGTAAATTACTTCTACTTAAAGCACAGAAATTTGGAGTCATGGAAATCAGCAGGACATTGCAGAGACTTTGAGTTTTAACCTGTGGAGTGCTGGAAGGTTTTGAACAGAGGATGCTGACATGTGTAGATAAGGTGAAACTATTGCAAAGGTTTAGGCAAAATTAGAAAACTTGGAGATGACTGAGTGAGTAATGCACAAGCATGAAGACCCATGTTAGAATCCTCAGGAGCCTTGTAAAAGCTGCACTTAGATAGCACAATCAACTCTTTGTAATTTCTGTGCTCTCATGGCCAGACAGGAGGTAGAGACAGGAGAGTCTAACCTGGAGTATGCAGTGGGAAAACAACAATGGTCTGCCTCAAATAACATGGCAAGGAAGGACTGACAGGGAAGATTGTCTTCAGTCCTCCACAAGGGTGCTGTGGCATGACATATATGTAACTCCATCTACCCAATGTGTGTGTATGTGAACTGACGCAAGCAGGCACACACACACACACACACATACACACACACACACACAGAGAGAGAGAGAGAGAGAGAGAGAGAGAGAGAGAGAGAGAGAGTATAATAGACTGAATAACAGCCCTCCAAACATTTCCTAATTGGATATTCCAGAACAATGTGTAAACGCTACCTAATGGAAAGAAAATACGTTGTGGATGTGATTGAGATGGAGAGATTATACTGTTGGACAATAGACAGCCTTGAAAATTAGTGCACACAAATGTCCTTTTAGAAGAAAGCCATATGAAGGAAGAGGCTCTGTGAAAATGTAGACACAGATTGGAATAAGCCAAGGAATATTATCACCCACCAGCATTTCCACTGGAAAAGCTGATTCCTTTTTGGAGCTGCAAGAGAAAGGATAGCCCTGGTGACCTTTTAATTTCAACACACTGACACTGTGACTTTTGACCTCAAGAATTGTTAGATAATAAATTTCTGTTGTTTAAGACACTCATTTTGTGGTGTTGTGTTATTGCATAGACCAGAAACTAATACAGATATGGTGCTGGGAAGCAAAGGGCCATTGTAGCAAATACATAAAGATATGAAACTGACTTTGGAATTGAGTAATGGGTGGCAGCTGAAAGAATTCTCAGGTTCATGATGGCAACAACCAGATGTTCTGAAACATCCCTACTAGCAAAACTGCAGAAATCAATGGCACTTATGAAGAGGGGTGGGAAAGAGGAAGACGGTAGGGAAAGACTGTCATATATACACTCATCAGAGAGTTTATGCATCACTACAAAAGAACATTAATAGAAACATTAATGTCTACAGTGCTTTTATGAATGGGTACTGGATGAAAACAAAGAGCAAATTATGGGAAGAGTGGAAAAGCAGCCTTGATGTACACTGGTAGAAAACTTCAACAGAACTGTGTCCTATAGTTATAAGAAATCTGTCTGTGTGAGTGATGAACTTGGATATTTACATGAAGAGATCTCAAAGACACATGAATTTGTGACATAATTTTTTCTGAATACATGTGTTGTGATGTTCTGAGAAGGAAGGGAAAAGTTGACAAAAAATTGCTAAGCAAAAATGAACCAGGGCATTAAGTAAAGGAAGGGTTTGCCATCCCACAGTCAAAACTCTGACCTGTAATTGTTCCGGTCTGAAAGAACTGTAGGGTTGGAAATGGAGAGGAGCCTGAGAAAAAGAAGGTCCAGCAACAGGCCCAAAGTGGGATCCAGCTCTAGGGGAAGTCCCAAGACCTGACACTATTATTGAGACTATGGAGTGATCATAAAAAGGGACCTATCATGATTGCACTCCAGAAGACTCAACAAGCAGCTGAAAGAGTCAGATGCAGATATTTGCACCCAACCAATGGTCAGAAGCAGGTGACCCCTGTGGCTGAATTAGGGAAAGGCTGGGAGCAGCTGAGGATGAGGATGACCTTGTCGGAGGATCAGCAGTCTCAATTAACTTGGACCTCTCAAACAGTAGACCACCAACCAGGCAGCATACACCAGCTGATATGAGGCCCCCAAAACATATACAACAGAGGACTGCAGGGTCTGGGTTTAGTCAGAGAAGAACTTAACCCTCGAGAGACTGGAGGCCCCAGGGATTTTAGAGGTTGGGTGGTGGTGGGGAGACATCCTCGTGGAGACAGGGAGTGGGGAGAAGGTATAGGATGTGGAACAGTTGGAGGGTGGATGGCGGAGGGGAGAAATAAAATCTGGAGTGTAATAAATAAATAAATAATACAAAAATAATAGAAAAAGAACCAGGACTGGAATCTTTAAAAAATTCTAGTCTCCTCTGCAAAAATCAGGAGGGGCTGAGCAGTGGTGGCACACACCTTTAATCCCGGCACTTGGGAGGTAGAGGCAGGCAAAATTCTGAGGAGTGTGGCTAGACAATTATTTTGCTAATACTAGAAAGAGCATCTTGGAGATGATTAGGAAAGACTTTTTCAGATGCTTCTTAATAGTATGACTCTTTATGGCTTGCACTAAAGACACAACGGGCTTTTAATAATGCCATAGCCACAAACATACTACTGATCTAGACAGACAGAGAGAGAGAGATGGAGAGAGACAGAGACTTAGACACACAGAGATAGAAACAGAGATCGGATTAATACTTTCCTATAAAGAGTTTGAAAATTTCAGGACACACAGACAAACTAGACCCAGAGCCTATACATCTTAAAGTACATCTATAGAGTTGGAAGGACCATTTTGAAGCTGTGGAGCTTCACATTGGATATGACACATTATTTTTTCTTTTTTTTCTTGTCCTATCCTATCTTTTTTTATTTATTCTATATTTTTAAGTTCTTATACACCACTAGAAAATGAAACATCTGTGACAAAGTTGAAACCAGAAGAGTAAGTGTCTTTGTAATCTTTCATGGCTCAAGTGTCTGTTATTCATCCCCTAATATTTATCTTTTCTTTTTTTCCTTTATGTTTGTTGTACAGTACCCACAGGAACACTTTTACACACACACACACACACACACACACACACACACACACACACACATTATAGGCTAGGATCTGCATATAAGGGAGATCAGCCATTTATTCATTTCTTTTCTTTCTGAGATTATGTGAATTCTCTTAATACATTCTAAGTTCTTTCATTTTTTTCACATGTTTTATGATGTCAGTTTTCTTTAAGACCAAATAATAATCCACTTTATATAGGCACCAAATGTTTGTTACCCATTCATCCATTTATGGAAAACTACATTGGTTCCATTTCCTTGCTATAGTGAGTAAAGCAGCAATAGCCATGAGGTATAATAACTATATCTGTGGTTGAATATAGAGTTCCTTGGGTATATGTCCAAGAGTGAAAAACTTCTATAATATGATCTAAATTTTCTATAGCCAGGATACAAGCTGATAAAAGTACTCAGCTGAAAGATGTAATGTTCTTATCTTAGGCCAATATACATATCTTATGAAAAATGTCACCTTGAGGAAGTATCAAGACTGATGGATAACAGAGTCTTCCAGCGTGGTTAATATTGCCAAATTGATGGGGTCTGAACAATACTTCTCAGTCTGTGGATTGAGACACTTTGGGGGGCAGGTTAAATGGCACTTATACAGGGGTCACCCTAAACCATGGAAAACCACAAATATTTACATTATAATTCATATCAGCAGCAATACAACAATTATGAAGTAGAAACAAAAATAATTTTATGGTTGGTGGTCACCACAACATGAGGAACTATGTTAAAAGGTCAAGTCACATCATTAGGAAGGTTGAGAACAACTGGTCTAGAGTCACTGAGGACCCCTGCCTGGTGAGGGATTATCTAGGTTAGGTTAGATGCTGGCTCATCTCTGGGGGATCGTCTGGTTTAGATTAATTATCATGGGAGGGTTTACCCTAGAAGCAGACCTGTCATTCACTGGGTTGGGTTCTAGACTGCTCACAAGGGAAGAAGCTAGCTGGCCATAAGCTCACACCACTCTTTTCTCTTTGACTGTGGATGAAGTATGACTAATCTCTGGGCCATCCCTTGCTGTGATGGGCTGGTTGGTCCTTGGAACCCTGAGACCAAATAAAGTCTTCTGCCCTTAAATTGTCTTTGTCAGAGATTTTGTCATTTCAAGAAGGTAAGTAATTAATATTTGCAGTAATTCAAAGACTAGAGTCCAAGTTCCTGGATATCGACTACCTCAGAGCCCATGAAATTTTAGGTCTATGACTCTGCTTCAAAATATTATCATGCTTGGTTGACCAGTTCTCACATTACACTCATTTTCCCAAAGAGCTGCCTGCAGTACTCTTAGCTTAGTTCAAATCCTAAACCTCATTTTACCAGTGACAAATAATTTCTTAGGTTTCTCCTGCTGTTACCTTTGAAGTAGGTAGTATTGATTGGGTTCTTTCAAATGCTAATTGAGCAATTCTAGAATGCAGATTCTCATTAGAGACCTTCATTTCTTTTACCTACTTCATTAATCACCTAGTATGTGTTATTATGTTTATGCTGATGTATTTCAAAGTAAACTATGCTTAGAATACTGATTTTTAATTTCCCACCTCTGGCACTTTAGTTCTCCCACCCATAACTGATCAATGAGGTGCCTGCTTCATTATTGTCATTAGCAGTAGAACAGTGCCTGACATGTGTCTGGCAAAACCAGAGACAAGACTTCGTAAGTGGTTTATTAATGAAGTGCTCCCAAGGGAAAAGCATGAACGGAAGGAGAGAAATTGGACATGGGAGAGGAAGTAGCTATACAAGGGGGTAGCCTTGAGAGGATCTCCACAGCAGACATTTGCAGTGTGGTTCGATTGGAGGACTCTGTACTCCATACTGGGACTCTTTTTAACCTGCAGCAGAGCTAGGCCATCATGACTTGAGGGAGTCTAGTTCAGTTGACACTGGAAGAACGCACTGATGTTCAGAGGAAGAACACACGGAAATGGCAAGTGGAATCTGAGATTGTTAAAGAACTAGCTATCTGTTTATGGGAGAGTCAGCGTCTCCTGACCCAGTGCTGTCTCAGGTCTCATCTTCAATGAGAAAATCATGGAAATTAGAATAATGCACTTAAGAAAATGCATAGGAACCTGACACTAGTTTGAATCTGTTGAATCTAATGTTAATACAAACTGACTTTATTTTATAATTCTAGCAGTTTTCTTAACTGGCCACAGAACACATAAAAGTGCTGATATTGCTAAAATGGAAAACTGATTGAAATTTAACAAACCTGGTGTGGTACCAGGGACTAGAAACTTATTATGACTATGGTGTTTAGAAGTACATACTTTTAGGTGGTGTCAATTATAGAAGGTTGTCATAGTGGAGTCTGAATGAATACTGATGGATTTGCAAGAAGAAAAATATCAAAAGAGATACATGTGTAGAGTCCTTCTCTTTTTCTTTTTTGTTATTGGATTCTGAGGTCCTTGGACTTCAGTAAGAAAGTCATGATAAAAAAAAAACTCTATGTCTGTGCCTCCAGAACTGTGAACCAAAATAAATATCTATTCTTTACAATGTAACTTGCCTCTGTTATTTGATTATAGCAATGGGAAATGAGCTAATGCATTGTTTAAAAAGCACTATTTAGAATGTCATACTAAGTGAGGTGACCCAGTCTCAAAAGAATACCCATGGTATACAGTCACTGATAAGTGGATATTAGCCTAGAAGCTTGGAACACCAAAGACACAAATCACATATCAAGTGATGTCTCACAAGAAGAAAGGAGTGGACACTGGTGCTAGAATGGACCAAAACATCATTGGGGGAGAGTACAAGAACAGTAAAGTGGGAGGGGGTGGATGCGGGAGCAGGGGGAGGGAAAAGGGCATGTGGGACCTTTGGGGGTGGGGAACCAGAAAAAGGGAAATGAATTGTAAATATAGAATATATACAATAAAAAAAATCAAAAAAAAAGCACTATTTAGTTTGTGTTAGGAATAGAGTTACAAATCAACTATAAAATTTTGTTTGATTTTATATTTTAGTGGAGAATCAGATCATAAGTATCCAGGTTAAATTTAAATATCAGATGGGAGCAACCATATATTATAGAATAAGGTGAGGGGAAACAAGATGACAAGGAAGGATGATTTTTAGGATGGCCTTATTCATTATCCATTAACAGAAACTTGATGGCTTACAAGACTTAACTCCGTGATTCAGTGAGTAAAGATAGAGGCACCATTTGTCTGGCTCAGGGCTTTGGATCTTATAAAGTTATAGTCAAGGAATTGGATGAATTGTACTCCCAGTTCACAGCCCAAATGGAGATGAATCTAATTTTCTACAGTGGTGAATGAAATTGAATCCAGGGCTTTACACATGCTAATGCTTTTCTGCCTTTACTTTTTTTTTTTTTTTTGAGACAGAGTTTCATGCTAGCTTTGAACTTACTATATAGCCCAAACTGGTCTTAAACTCAAACTTCTCCTACATTTACCCTCTGTGGTCTTGGATTGCAGGCATGAACCACCATGCCTGGCCATGGACAACCCATATCTAAGGTCATTCTAGTTGTTTTGTAGAAGAAGGATATCTCATTTCTTACAGTTGTTGGTCAAATGTCACCCTTATTTCCAAAGGTTACTCTTCAGTAGGTGTTCTACCATGGACACACATTCCTTCAAAGTCAGCAAAGGAGAACATCTTTAAAATAACTCTGATGGCAAGAGAGTCATAAATATAACATAATCCAGGGATGGTTTCCCATCATCTCTCCTAATATGTGGCCTACCCATACTCAATGGTAAAGATTATAAAAAAGGACAAACATGAGGTGTGGATTATGACAGCCACATTAGAGGTATCCATCACAGTGGTCCAAGAAGGTACAAATGATGCAATATCTAAACAATGATGTGAAAGAGGAAACAAGAAAGTGGAAGATAGATAGATGGAAGAAGGGTTGAACATTGTAAGTTTAAAGTTCTGAAGGGCAAACTTGGTTGGTGAGTCCTTGGTCAAGGATATCCTGAGCAGAAAGAAAAATTGTAAGAAATGAGCTTAGAGGAATACTCAGAAACCAGATTATTTAGGACTTTATAGATTTGTCTGAGGATGTCAACTTTTACTGAGTGAGATGGGACTATGGATGGGTTCTGAATTAAGGGCTAACATGATCTGATAAAGTCTGTCTCCCTCTGGGATTAAAGAGAGAGAAAGAATTAGGACTCTATTTAGTAATAGACACATGCACGGTGGCTTCTTAGACTAAGATAGTAAAAGTATTACTTGTGTTCAAATGGTAGATATAATCGGAAGGGAACACTGATAAAATTTGCAGTATGGTTAGGCATGTGGCAAAGAAAAAGAACAGAGCCAAAGATGACTTCAGAGTCTTTGGCTGAATCAAGTGAAGCAATGAAGTCAGTGTAACTGAGACCAGGATGATGGTGACAAGGATGATGTTAGGGGGGCATTCGTTGTACAAGGAAGTACAGAAGTTTGATTTTGGATATGTTATTTTGGTTTGCTTATGCATTAGGCGAGTGATAAATAAAACATTGAGTGTGTGAATCAGAGATACATTGGTGAGGTCAGGATGAACAACAGAACTCAGCAGTCATCAACACACACAGTGATGGCATAAAACCATGAGATGTGATCAGTGACCTGATGGAGAAATGTGAGGACTTAGTCTGTAACCAGAAAGAAGACGCCCCCTCACACACACACCCCTGCTGGATATAGGAAATGACCTGTCTGTGTGACAGCGGGAGGAGACTGAGAGTGTATGCTTAGGGGTCATGAAGGAGAGAGACAAATTTACATTTTCAATAAGAAAGACAAGGAAGCAGGATTGATTACTGGTTTTAGCCACATGGAGGTTATCAATGACCTTGACAAAGGTTGTATTCAGCACAAAAGGTGATGGTGTAGGTTTGATGGAAAATGGAGGGGAGGAGCTGGTATAGAAAATGCATGTACCTTTTTGGGGGACATTATCCTGCAAACAGGAAGGAAGAATAGATGATAGTTGGAGAAGCCTATGTCATGAGGTCTCTGGGGTTGGTAAAGTGTTCACTTTGCAAGTGTGAGGACCAGAGTTCAGATATCCAACACTCATAAAAAACAAAACAAAAAAACCTGGCATGATAGCAACTCCCTGCAATCCAAGTGCCAGGAAGGAAGAGACAGAAGGGTCCCAGGGGCTTACTGGCCATACAGTCTAGCCAATCTGTAAGGTCCAGGCTTAATGAGAAATCCTGTCTCAAAATACAAAGTGGAGAGCGATAGGGGAGGCTATGTGTGGTATTAGCCTCTAGCTTCCATTGGCTGTGCACATGCACTCATTTGTGCAAATACACAGCAACATGAGCAGATAGAGGATACTAGGTCTTGGATGCTGATGTTTGGATGCTGATGAACTTGGCCCACTAAAATAAGAGAAGCTGAAAATTCAGAGCTGGAAGAGAACAAGTAAAGAGTTAGTATGGCAATGGGGTAGTGATATTGCATTTGAAGGGGATAATCTAAGATTACAAATTAAGGTAGGTTAGTCATGACTAGTGTGACATGTACAGGCCAGAAATAGATCTCTCAGGTGGTTCAAGTTTCATCTACCTGAGATAAGTGAGATCCTCTGGGGTCAAATGCGAACAGCCTTTAAGGAGATGTGTGCTCTCTCCTCATGGAAGCCTCACCACAAGAAACAAATCCCTGAATTACTACACGTCTCCATCCTCTTTCCCACAAGAATAGGTTTCATTATTTTGATTTGGAAGTTAATTGCTTAAAAAAATAAATTAGCTGATCAATCAGTCAATTAAGTGTGTGCACATGCAAATGCATGTGTACATGTGGTTTCAGGAGCCATGGAGAGAATGTAAGTCAGATGACAACTTGTGGATATTGGGGTTCTTAACTCAGGTCATCAGGTTCGACAGCAAGCACCTTTACCTACTGACCAATCTTGACAGCCCTGGAAGTTATGCCTAAGAAAGCAGAAAGAGAAAACTGGAGAAAGTGGTGTATGCAGAACAGCCTCTCTTCCAGTGAAAATTGGAGCTGTCTCCAATAGCAGAGAAGTGGGGATTCCAAAGACTCCCTGGGATTAGAAAAACAAATACTGTACTGTACACAATAGGTCCTTGAGTCAGAAGGGAGGGGAAAGGGAGAAGGCAGAGCAGTACCCTGGGATCAGGAGTCAAACAGCAATTAAGGGAACAAAGGTCAGCAGATAATAATTACAGGCGGTTAGGGAGGGAATTAGAGCTAGAGAGGTGCTAATTACATGAGCCATTTAGACAAGGGTGGGGCTTTTCTGAGAACAACAAAATGAGGGTTGATTACCTGCTAAAAATAAAGGCAGGCCCTCTGAGCCAGGCTCACAAATCTGGCTCTGTCCCAGACCTGTGCTGCTTTAGCTACTCTGTGGATCCTGTGGGAGTGGCCTGCCTCCAACTTCTTCCAAGTTTTCATGCTGGGTCTGGGTCTATGGATCACACCAGCTCCAAAAGGAGTGGCAGAGTGGAATGGAGTTTGAGGATACAAAATTAGAATACAGACATCTAACAATCTGTGTCATCATTTTAGGAGCTGGCTGGGCCCTGTAGAAGGATGCTGACCAAACAGCGGGAGTAAAATCCTAGCTCCTTCTATTCTTGGTTTAGTTGTCCACAAGGAGGCTGCAAAAGGAGAGATACTTCTCTTAGATTTAAATGCAACCAATTTCCAGACTATTTTATCTCTGTAACCCGGGGAGGAATGTTGGTCTATCTTTCCCAGTGGCTGACACAGTATCTTGATTTCTCCTGTCACTTTGTGAAATCTCTATCCCCTACTGTGGGTTGTGGAAGTAGCGGAAAGGTACAACAGAAGCAGTAGAAGCAGGAACCACACACTCAAAGCATTTCTGCTTGTCCAGCCAGCGTCTCGTGATACCAACATTCATGAAGCTTCATGGGACTTTTGCACCCACTCTTTGAATATGAACAGTTTTTGTTGTGAAGCTTTTCCATTATGATGGATGACAGAGTTTAGCTGGGAGGCCTTGGTGTCTTTCTGTAGCTATGTTTACCTTTGTTGGGCTTTTATTTTGTATATTTTTCTATTCTTGAATGGCACACTGACCCAAGACTTAAGGACTTCAGTCAGCATCGAGGTGATATCATTGGATGCTGCCGTCATCTGAGAGTATTATACACAAGAGTGAGGTGCTGTGCTCACAGAGCTGATATATTTGTGTTTGGTGTTGGTTGGAGGTCTCTCTTCCCCTTCATGTAGCTCTTCTGTTGTGCATCTTTATGATACAGAGGCTGACTTATTCTAGAAGGAGCAATACAGAAGCCTGAGAAGGAAACCCTTTTGTGGGTTCGTTTGGGTTGTACCTAGTCTTGGATGTCACACCTCACACACTGAAACCAATATTAATTTTGTTCTACGTCTCATCCCCAACTCAAAAGGATGAGAATGCTACTGAGTTATAAATTTTTATTGAATTTGTTCTTTAAGCAATGGATAAGCATTGATTAAATACACTCATTGATTTGTCAACCCCAAATGTTTGTTGGCTCCCTACTATATGGTAGGGACAATTTCTAAAGACCTGGTAAGCAGCAAATGAAGTCCGAGTGAGCTGTTCGAGACTCCCCATGGCAGAGAGAATGAGAAGAATGAAGGAAGCTTAACATCATCGAGCATTTGATCAACAGTTGAATGAAGACACAGAGGTGAGTGACTTCCCTGCTTTCGAGGAAGTGAATGTCTAGTGGAAGACATTATATTAAGAGACCTTTACATAGAGATAATTATGTTAAGTATGTGCACATGCGTGCGCACATGTGCACACACAGAAAGAGAGAAAGAGTATATAAACACACTTGCCTCAGAAGTATTCCAAGTATAGTATTATATGCTTACCTGCATTCGGTTAGCAAGCAGTTATTTTATTGTATTTTTGGGGGTAAATGAGGGCGTTTCCAAGTTGCATTTCTAAAAGAGAGGCACACTGTGAATCTAGGAGTAGCTTTCCAGAGGGCAAGGGAGGTGTGGTTGGGAAAGGTAGTAAGAGGAAAAAAATGTGGCACCGAATGTAAATTGAATATATATTGCTTTCCTGGAAATATTTAAGTGAGAAAATGTGGATTTCTAATTGAGCAATGTAGCACATAAACACTGGAGCATCTTGTCTTTGCCTTTGCCAGCTGGGCACATCTATAGCTGGAGTCAAAGCAGGATGCCAGGAGGCCTTTCCAAGAATAGAGACATGATTCCATGGTTTTGAGGAAGTGAAAGAATAGACATTTAAAAGAGTATAGTTTACATACAATCAAATGCCCCAACACTCTGTGTACATACTAGCCTTTACTCAGTGTCATATGTACTCTGCCACAATAACTTAAATGTCTTTGAGTCTGGATACAATTATATTGAAATTTGGAGCAAATGTGTCTAGATATAATATTTGTTATAGGAAAATTCCACTCTTAATCAATATCAGAACCTTTTTAGGGCTTGGGTGGGAAGAGAGCTTGGCTCGCACATCATGAACTTCAACTAAAGTCCTGCCATGGCTTTGTGAGCTGCGCATCAACAGCTCCATTTATGGAAGTGAAAACCTAAAATATTTAACCTGTATAATCTCTTCCAAAGTCATATTATTTTGTAATTCTGTATGGAACATAGGACCATGCTGCTTCCCAGCTTTAGTTGTAATTTACTAAAATTCAACCTATATTCTATTGTAAAGACACCAGCCCTAGTTTCTTCCATGTTTTGATTGAGAAACATCACCTGTGGTCAGCACTGCTCCAGATGCCAAGGAAAAAAGCAGAAAAGATCTTGGTGTCCGTTTTAACCATTATGAACACTCTAGAATGTGTCCAAATGAAACGAAATCCAAACATAAGTATTATTTAACTTGTTAATCACACTTTGAATTAATGAGGAAGTCCTAATAGAATGAAATGTGTGAACAAGGTTTAGCAGCATGGAGAGACTATTGGATTAGACATAGAAGTCAGAGAGAGAATGAGAGACAAGGAGAAAGAAACAGAAAGGCAGACACACAAAGGGAGGCATGCTGACCTTATAGATTGTCAGGGTCCATGTCTGTTCAGATGCAGAACAAACAATCCTTCTAATCAACACTCATGCCCCTGTCATTAGAAGGTAGTGGGGTCTTCCATGTCATCAAATTTGAGGTACTTGTAGGAAATTGTCTTAGTTACTTTTCTGTTGCTGTGAAGGGAAAATATGGCCAAGGCAACTTACAGAAGAAAGACTTTATTGGGCCTTAAAGTTCCAGAGAGCTAAAGTCTAGGACCATCATGGCAAGAAGTAAGACACCAGGCAGCAGGCATGGTGCTGGAGCAGTAACCAAGAAACTACATTCTTTTTTTTTTTTTTTTTTTTTTTGAGACAGGGTTTCTCTGTGTAGTCCTGGCTGACCTGGAATTCTTATCTGTAAGTAGGGAGCAGAAAAAACTAACTGGGAAACAGAGGGATTTTGAAAGCTCAAAGCCAGCCCCTAGGGGCACACCACATGTCCTAATCTTTCCTGAACAGTTTGACTGAGGACCAAGTATTCAACTATACAAGCCTTTGGGAGCCATTTTCATTCAAACTACAATAGAAGTCTGTCTAAGAAGTTGTTAATTAACAAAGGCCATTCAAAAATATGATGGAATAGGTCACAAGAGAAGAAAAGATTCACATTAGGGATCAGGAATATGTGATGCAACGATAAAATTTCCTTTACATAGCTCAAAGAATAGCTTTGGAGACTCTGTGAGTTCTGTTATTAGAACCTGAATCTAAGGTGTTCTAATATTCCATTTTCTAGGAAATGCTTCTTTTTTTTAGGTCTCTCAGTTTTGACGGAATGAAGTCTCTCTCTCTCTCTCTCTCTCTCTCTCTCTCTCACACACACACACACACACACACACACACACACACACACACAGAGCTTCCTTAATGAAATATATTTGTTTCTGTTTGAAGTTTTGCAAAGATACTTTATGTTTGAATTTAATATGTACTTTAGAGAATGCAGAAGTTCATTGATAGGCAACTGTCTTCACTTGGGCCCACTCTAATTTCCAGGGAAAGTCAATCCCTCTCTTTACTGAGCCTCTTAAGAAAGTGGTCCATGTCTCAAAATGAGAAGGGTAAATGAGACTCAAGGCAGTAGGCAGACACACAGCCCAGTTTGCTGAAGATATTCTTTTTGTTCAGTAAATATTTATTGGGACTCTTCTTTATAATGTATCTCATGGTTAGTCATAAAACAGTGACCATGATAGTCTTTGCCCTTGTAAGACCTTAGCTTGTGATATAGATATATAAAAAAAATGATATCTTAGAAACGTTATAGGGCAAGGGCCTCCAATCTAGGTTGTGGTTCTATTTTTAAAGTTAATTTCTCCTTCAATTCCTATTTTCGTGCCTCTTTGATGAAGACTAGTAATAATATGTAAAAGCCTGAGCAGCCTCCCAGCCTCCCATGGTGGCTGTTTGCTCCAGGTTACTGGGGTTCTCTCTGGGTTACTGGGGTTCTTTCCGGGTTACTGGGGTTCTCTCTGGGTTACTGGGGTTCTCTCCATGTATTCGAAATGAATCAAGAAAGTGCCTGCACCAGCCATCAAGCGCTGCAGAAACACTGTTCTCTGGTGTTTTTTGTTTTTTTAAAGCGATTTGATTATCAAATTGTTCCCTGCTGTCCGAGTTTGCCTTTTACTGCTGTGATGAAGACCATGACCAAAAGTAACTTGGTGGCGAGAAAGACTTATTTCATCATGCACCTTACTGTCCCCTCCACCCCCCGAAAGGAAGTCAGGACAAGGACCTAGAGGCAAGAACTGAAGGTGGAGGCTTCTGTATCATGCTCTCTAGGACATACTCAGCCTGTTTTCATACACAACCCAGGCCTACCTACCCAGAGGAAGCACTACCTACAGTGAGTTCTTTCCTCTCACATCAGTCATTAATCAAGAAAATGACGCACAGACTTGCCTATAGGTCAGTCTGACAATGGTGATTCCTTAACTGACTCTCCCATCCCCCAGATTACTCTAGCTTGTGTCAAGTTGATCCAAACTAATCAGCATGCTTGCTGTTTAACAAGAGGGAGAGATCTGTTGATATGTTGGGACACGACCAAATCCTAACATATAGCCCACACAAGGATGACCCTATCTGGAAAAGAAATTTTTTTTTGTATATAAAATTAACCTGGAAGGGGGATATCATTTGAAATGTAAATGAATAAAATGTTTAATAAAAAATGGTTTAAAAAAGATTTTAAGGTAAGATTTAAGTTGGGTTTAAGCTCAATGACTGGTGTACTTACAGGAGAAGGGAAAGTACCCTTTGAGCAATGTGGGTGTTCCTATAATCCGAAGATGTCAACAGCTGTCTGTGATCAGAATCCAGGAGAGGGGATGGGAACAGTATTCTTGTAGAACCTCAGGGAAGAAACCATCATGGGAGTACCTTGATTTCAGACTTTGGGACTCAAGGACTGTGAGAGAATCTGTCCTATTATCTTAAGATCCTATACATTTAGACTTGAAAAGTAATTAGATAGCTAATGTGAGATTTCTATTGTCCCATTCACTGACTAGGCAGAAACCAAAGATTAAGATGAAGTAGATCCTAACAGTTAAAGAGAGTGAAAAGGTGGAATTTTCTGTCTTCAGTCCTGGAATCTGAAACAGGCAAGTCTAGGTGGATGCATTTCCTTCTTCAGTCTTAGCAGCTCTTAGACAAGGTTTGGACCTCAGAACCAAGGATCCTATCTTTTAGATCTGCTAAAAAATAGGCCAAGCACAGATATTAGCAAATTCAGAGATAACATGTCTAAATTTGCTTTTAGAAACATTAGAATATTTGATATTCCAAAAAAGAATTAAAATAATCATCATGACAAAAATCATCTTTCAATTTCTTATATGTATTATGTATTTATGAATACCCTAATTTTAAGTTATTGTCTACTTTCTCAATGATAAAATCAACATAAAAGTTGTCAACATGAATAAACTTCTACATATGTAGATGAAATAATCAAATGAATGAATATACTATCTAATTTCTTAAACAGTGTACTTATATATTGTAAAATGTACCCACTTAGAATTACACCTGTTTTAATATATCATAAGCCCCATTTAAATTCTCCACAAGAATTTTTGACATCTTTTGATATTATTAGAAACATTTTTGAGTTAAGTAAGTTCAATTTTAAGTTTTTAAGAACATCATTAGCATTTGTAGATGAGTTGTTAGAAAGATAGTGATTGCTGAATCCATATCCAACATAGTGACATCTAAGTAGGCACTTTCTGAGAATACAAGGAGCCACTACCATAACATCTAGAAACTTGAATTTTTCATTTGCTTGGTTTTGTGTCCTTTTGAAATGGGATCTTGCAATGTAGATCAGGTTGGCCTTGAGCTCTTGATCCTCCAATCTCAGCTCCTCAACTGCTGGCATTATAGGCATACTTCACCACACTTAGATTGAGTTTTTCATAAACACACACACACACACACACACACACACACACACACACGAGAGAGAGGGAGAGAGAGAGAGAGAGAGAGAGAGAGAGAGAGAGAGAGAGAGAGAAGGAAAGACAGTCCCTAGTTTTAGTATTTATTGTCTTACATTTTAAAACTAAAATTAAAATTTGTTCACATATCTGGGTATTAGAATACATACTTGTAATCGCAATATGAATTTTGAACTTCAAAAGTAGGAGGCTCTTGAGTTCACGGTCAGCCTGAGCTATGTAGGATTACCTTGACTTAAGAAAATAACCTCTTGTTTACAGTATCTAAACCGTGAAGTTATGGGCTTGTACTCATTATCATTTTTCATGCACACAATAATTAGTAGACTTACATTGAATTTGTTATCTGTTTTTCAATCAATTTTGGCAGATAACTTCTACAATAATCGTAAATTAGCAGTGATTGATATGGCTCTAGATTAATGTATCTCTCCCTTAAAGTACTTATTTTTGTTTGCTGAGAATGAAGAATTTGAAAGAGTGTTCTACAATAGAAAACATTTTGGAAGATCTGAGCTGCATAAGGACATGTCTATGCTAAGGTACTTTTTGATGGTGCTGGTATTCAACCAAGAATTGTGCACATGCTAAGCCTGTGCTCTGCCACTGAGCTATATGCCGAGACACGATCAAATGATTAAAGCATAATTAACTAAATAATACAGACAATCTGACTGTTTTTATTATCTGGGGTTTCAAATGTCTTCTTTTATCTTGATTTTATTCAAAAGCTACATCGACGCAATATGGTGTGTCCCTTGAAAATTTAGACTGAAATTATAAAGTCTTTTGAGTCTTTGTGTGGATAGTCTGTGTTGGTCCAGGTGCAAGGTGAATGGTATAAAAAATGCCTACAGAGAAAAGTTGGAGAGTGAGCCTGACCATCAAAGCCATGAAGACAGGAGAGATAATATCATGCCAACCCCGGGAGCTGCAGCACTAGATTCTCTGCCATTTCCACGGGCCACAGCCATACCTGAGGGTTCCTTTTAGGGTTCATGGAATTCACAGCTCTCTTCTAACAATCTACCATTGAGTTAGCCTAAGTATAAATTTAACACCTTTCAGTATGGTTGCCTCCAGTTACATTTTCTTTCCTTCCAAGGTCTCACTTTTATGAGCTGACACATGGAGACACTGGTACTCTTCACTGGCAGCGTTATGATCAAATAACTAGGGTGCATGGGAATGTTTTAAAAATTATAGATTGCCTAGTAAAATATTCGTGAATAATAGTTACTCTGATTATCAGGGAAAAATTATGGGTTGTTCTTCACATGCCTACAAAGCAAGCTCATGAATCAACAGTGCTGTTCTTTTAAACTCTAGATCATGAACTAATACATTTAGTCTCTGTCAGGCCTCAAACATCATTTGATCTAGTGATCTACGATTGAAGTCCACCACAATGCAAACATTTAGACTCCGCGGAATTCCAGCAAGGATTCCCTCCAGATCTGAACTGAGCCCGTGTAGCAGGAAGTTCTCCCTTCATTGCTTCTTCATGCCTGCACCCATTTCTTGGTTCTTCTAGTAGCACCTCTAAGAATGCTCCTGTACACACCATCAATACCACGTTCCACATAGCAAACATTTCCTGTGCTTTTACTTAGTCAAAATCTACCCGACTTTCAGACCTTCTTTGACTTAGTCTTGTGAGCAGTGAGACTAAGCAATTCCGGGTAACATGGTTGTGGTTTTGTTTAAAAAGAAAAAAAACACTTTCTTTTTTTTCTGATTGTATGAGCAATGAAGAAAATGTTTAAAACTTTCTCTATATCATAAAGAAAGCCAAAGACAACACTTTGATATTTTATATGGAACTAAATATAGCAGAAACTATATACATACTAATTTTGCAACTTTTCATATTGTATTATGAATATTTTCTTGTTTCAGTGTTCTTCAAAATGCTGTTTTAGTATATGCATAATAATTATTTAACATTTTCATTACATAGCTTGTTATCTCTTATTTCAATAATACATTTATATTTTACACTGATAATCTCTGTATCTTTGAGTATAACTCTTATTTCCTTTAAACACACACATATTTACAATTAGATGTATGTATTTGGACACACTAAAATTAGCTTTAAGAAAAAGGGCTGGGGATGGAGAGAATAAACATTATTTCAAGATTTGGCTACATTGGTGAGCCTTGTGTTATGATTTCATTTTATTCTCTTTATGTAGTTTTTGATAGTAACATTCTGGATTTCTCTCATGGAACAGCCAATGCCATGTTCTCAGTCTTGTAAATTCTTTTGTGATGATAGCTCTACCCTATGGCTTATGACTTCAGACAGACCACCAGGGCATTTCATTTTTATAGTCACGGTCCTTTTCAGCATGAGCATGTGAATAAGGATGGGACATTTACATCCAATAAGAGCTAAGAACAGCACTTTCTCTTGAGGATAAGTGCAGGGATATTGTCTTTATTGAGTGTGGAAATTGAAGTAGAAGCTCATTGATGCTCCAGTGTCTTCCACTTGCCCACCCCACGTCCCGACCCTGGAGGCTTGAGAAGAAGCAACAAAGAGGGGCCCAAAGGAGAAAAGTGAACCGGGAAGCAAGTGCCAACCACACAGCTACGTCTCTAGAACGGTGTTCCTTCTAAAGCCATCACTTATCATGAATTTTTCAGGAATGTGAACCAATATATTTTATATTTTCTTCTTTATTCTTGGTTTCAAAGCACTTTAATAAACTTAAAAATTCTGTTTGATAAGTTATAATTGTGGAGGCCTTTGTGAAAGAATGATTCTGTAACATAAGAATGATTCTAAACCTATTACTCTTTGGATCATTAGCAAAGAAAATAGTTTGGAAGGTACCCTCAAATCAGTAAGACCCATTGTTATTGTTTTATTGTCTTTGTTGTTAGTGTTTTCTCTCCTCTTAAGGCAGGGCCTGGACCTAGTGAGAACAGATGCCCCCTCCTTGCTCTAATAATGGCCCAACAGGAAGTTGGCATCAATCCCGGACTCAACTGATAAAGGAGTTGGTTCAGCAGAGAGGAAGGAGATGTACAGATGGCGTCTTCTTTCCCTATTAATGTTACAACTCATGGTCAGAAAATCCCATCGAGCTTAGGGATTTTTCCCTAGTGAGTTTGTATGTGTCAACATTCCTGAAAAAGTCATAACTCTGATTAAAGATAAGTAAGTGTACAGGAATGTGGCCAAGCATCAAAGAGAAGGCCATAAGTGTCTTTGCTTTAGAAAATGGTGTTGACTCTAGCTAATTCCAGAATTCCTGTCACTTTTTTGGCCTGCATTCACTCTTCATACCAAAGTCTTACAATGCTGAGGAGACCGCTGGATGATGCATTCATCTAAATAATCAAGATGTCTAAATCTCTTGCAAACGTCATGTGCTACTACTACTTGTAAATGGTTTGAAAGTAATGCCTCTTGACCACCGCACTGAAAATAACCAGAATCTCAGGGAGCAAAGGGGGTATGCTCTAAATTTTAGGAATGGAAGGCATGTTTTTTTGTGATCTGGAGTTCAAACCAGACTTGCTGGGGAAACAAAGCAAAACAAAATCCCCGGATCACTTTGAGTTCTGAAATCATACACATAGGAGCAACACTGAATGGACTCTGCAAGTCATATTTACATACTTAAATATTTGTGTACATAATGACAATATGAATTAAAAGAAAAAAGACATCAATTTGAGAGGAAACTAGTGAGTGAGTGACACAGGAAAGACTTGAGGGAAGGGATATGAGAGGATGTGGAGGGGCAAAGGGAAAGGGAACTTAATATTAAAATTTTAAATGGAAAAAGGAATAACTTTTGAAAGCCCTGATTGTCTGCAGTGTGTTATGCCAATTTTATATTAAAGCAGAATATTAAAAGAGAAACTCCAGGACATGTTCCTGCTAACAGGACAGCAAGCACAGGGTTCTCTGGCAGCTTTTTGGAGAACATATAGCTAATCCTTTGATAGTGTGGCAAAAGAAGACTTCCTCAACGAAATGAGGTAGAGCATATAGAATAGATGATCCTGAAACATAAAGGAGCACACAGAGACTCAAGTCTGAGAAACTACAATCATTTCATGAGAGCCAGATTAAAGCCTGAGATTATCTCAGCTCTAAGATACTAAGATCTTAAGAAATAATATGCCAGGAACAGATAAGGATTAGGGGAGCTTCCAAGAGGTGCTGTATTTGAGCCCACAGATTTGTTTCATCATTGGAGAGGCAACCATGAAAATACTCCCAGGGAAAGCCCTTCTGGTTGTTGTTGCTATATTTACATTGGTTCTTATATGGGAGAGGAATCCACAAAATACTTTTAGTTTTTTATTTAATCTCCAAAACTCATGTCATAGTTAGTCTTCCTTTCACACTTGACAAATGAAGAAATTCTTGCACTGGGTGGTTTGCCCAGACTCACAAAGCCCATTTGTAATGGAGGTTGATCGAGAACTTGATATAATTCCTGGCAATAAGGTTAATATACGATGAAGGAAATGGTGAGGATGGTCTGAATCTTGAAAGGTAGATATTTGTTCAGTTAATTTGTGACATATTTATGCATTCAAAAACTTAATGTTTTCTATGTGGTAATGATTAATGATTAAGTCTGTTTTTGTTAATTTAGTAGGAATAATTTAACAATAACAGAACTTTTTTATCTTTCCCAGGAATTTCTTCCTTTGAGAAATGGTTTCTTACTTGTTTTATTATGGTGTATTTAGACCTCTTAAAGTATGGGCTTACTGTTTTTTCCTTAAATCCGCTAAACTCAGAGTGTGCATGTTCTCTATCAGTGTCCTCTGTCCTTAGAGATATTTCGAAAATGCCACATAATTCAAAGCTAGAGTATGTCTAAGAGTTCACAGAAGCAGTTACCAGAGACAACTCTTCTCTCCCGATCTGAGATATTGGGCCGTCAAGAAATATAATACTGGAAAATTATCCTATAGGGCAAGGAAGGGTGGTTGGTCAAATGTCTTATTAAAAATAAAAAAGACAGTAACATAGAATACAATGAAATTTAGAAATAAGGAGGTAAAGATAAAAAGAGCCCCCGGAAGTGGCAAGAAAATGTGAGGATCGGGAGATGATCTTTATTTAGCTTTAAGTTTGCTTGATTCTCTCTTCTACTTGAGGTATGCACAATTGCAAATTGTGAAAATCATTAGGAAGAAAATGGTCATGAGACTAGGGAGGGGGAGTTACCGTGAGTATGTTAGTACTAGTTGCAATCAGATCATGGGTTTCATCATAGCCCATCTAGGGGTGTCCACCAGGAAGTCTACTACCTCTCCTGTTGGATGCCCTCAAGGTCCGCAGTGCTGTTGCCTGACTTTTCCAAGGGAAAGGTAAACAAATGTCTGCTCGCCTCAGGTAGGTTCCAGGAAGAGACCATTCTAGTTGGTGAATCAATGAGCTTATTTGGGTTATTTTTAGGACTATGGGTGACTCAAAGGCAGATACATCACCAAAAGGCCCTAGCAGCACCAAGGCTAACTCTCCGTGTCCAATTTGCTGGCTACTCCATAGAAAAGTCTCTTTCCTAGTAATTACTTACTACTTACATAACTTTGGAAAGGAACCTTATAAGTCTTGTCACCTTCTTAGTGTCCTAAGTCTTGTACATTTTATGTATTTCTTAGTCTCTTTCCAGGAAGAAATGTGTGTGTGTGTGTGTGTGTGTGTGTGTGTGTAGGCTAGAGACCAGTCTCAGGTGTCCTTGCTCAGAAGACACCCACTCTTTCTTTCTTTCTTCCTTTCTTTCTTTCTTTCTTTCTTTCTTTCTTTCTTTCTTTCTTTCTCTCTCTTTCTTTTTTCCATATGTATGTATGTATGTATGTATGTATGTATGTGTATGTATGTATGTATGTATGTATGTATTGATAGGGTATCTCATTAGCCTGAGATCATCAAACAGATAAATCTAGATGGCTTCTGAGCCCCAGAGAGGCCCCTGTTTCCACTTTCCCAATTCTGAGGTTAGACATACACACCAGCATGCTCATCTTATTTTACCTGAGCACTGGGACTTGAACTCAAGTTCTCAGGCTTGTATGGCAAGCATTTATATCAACTGAGATATCTTGGTAGCTCTGGAATGTTTCACTTCTAAGGAAATAGCTACACAATAAAGACTTAGTTTCTGACTTAGATGGAGACGCTTTGGGGGAGATTTTGTCATTCTCCCCTAGACAGGGGAGACATGATTCAGCCTAAAGCCACTAACAAGTAACAAGCTCATAGACAGAGGGAGGACCGAGTTCTGGGAATTGTGATAATGAGGCTGCTAAGGGCCTCTGGGCCAGTCAGCTGCTAAGGACACAGGCCCTGGCCAGCTCCTACCTCGTGTGGGCTTTGACTGGAAACTGTAGAAGCTCATTAGGGACGAATGGTTTTAAAAATAGTACCATCTTCTCTAATCAGGCAGTGGGCTAGCACTCAGACCCTCTCAATAGGAAATGTGGGTTGAGAGGGGAAGGCTGGGCAGTCACTGAAGGGCATGGTAAGACAGCTGTAGCCAGCTGCCACCAGCTATAATTCTGGTCATACCATCACCCACTTCCAAGGTCACAGTGCTTGAAGGGCTAATTAGACATATAGAACTACAGTAGATTTCTTGTGAAACACTGCCAACCACTGCCTGAACCAGCCTTCCAGAAAGAGGAGACATTATTAGGCTTGGGCTTGGGTTCGGACGAGGCAAGTCTAGCTGGAAGTTGAGTAGAGAACAGCGTATCACCCACACAGGCCTGGCTTTGCCAATAGTTCCTGGCTTATGCTTCTGGGATTTCTGATGGGAATGCTGAGAATGGATGCGAGGAAGGTTCAGACTTCCTCCCCACACAGACACTGCTTATTGGAAGGATGTTGGCGAAACCACACTGCTGCCTGTTCCATGCTTCCCCTCAGCTCAATTAAGGCAGCAATCGGTATTTCTTAATTGCGGCTCCTGTTCCATCTCCTGCCCCTCCCCCCTTCTTTGTCCACTGCAGTGTAGTACCAGGAGACCAATTTGTCCTTTGGGAATGCCCAGGAGGGAAAAGGAAGTGACTCAAAGAGGCTGAAAAGCTTTACCACCCAGAAGAGTCTTGAAGAAATAGTTGAGAAATCAGAACTCTGTCTGGTCAATCTCAGACCCAAATCTGAGGCCACCCTCCAGCAGTCAGAGGCCCAGAACTTTGATTTATATTTACCTGACCTCTCTTTTCTATATCTGACTTTCCTAGTTCCCTAGTTCTTACTGTGTAAGTGTCTTATTTTAATCCTTGTTTCTTATATGAGAGACTTTGTGGGATGAGATCTGGTATAAATATTAAAAGAAAATGGAAATTATTTTTGTGGAAAGAAAAACAAAACCATGAGTAATGCAATAGTAAGGGACTCTGTGTGTGTGCATGTGTGTTTGTGCATACATGTGTGTTTATGATGTGTGTGTGTGTGTGTGTGTGTGTGTGTGTGTGTCTGTATCATCTATAAACTTTAAAGTGGTTGGTTTGAGTCTTTCCAATTGAACTTGTACAGTCTTTGAGCAGATATTAAGGAAATTACTTGACATAACATCGATTCCAGAAGTTAAGTGGTTAATTCTAACTGAGGCACTCAGGGAGTTTGAAGTAGCTCAGCGGATGGTCTGGGCTTCTCAGACTAAGATCTCTGAATAACTGTGTTCCCTTCTTTCTTCTTTCTCCACTCTCTTCTCCCAATTTCCTTCTTCCATTTTCTTCTTCCTTGACTGCATGCCTGTCTTTCTCCTACTTCCTTATATGTTTATTGAATATTAAAGAATAAGGTTCTATATCAAATGATAAAACCACAACTAATCTGATATAAATTATTATTAGAAGCTTCTTAGTCTAATTCCTAGAGATCAGACACATTCAAACATGACTATCTGGCCATCATAAATGATGTGTGTGTGTGTGTGTGTGTGTGTGTGTGTGTGTATGTGTGTGTGTGTGTTTGTATGTGTATTTGTGTTTGACTTGATGCAGTCAAATCCTGTGGATTTTATTTTTCTGTTTTTTATTGTCTTGGCTGTTTCTATGTCACTTACTACCAGTGCCTAGTGAGTATTTTAGTATTCAATATACTACGATTCAATATGCTCCCTTTCTTGAATGACATTGTAAACATAGAAACTCTTTTGTTTCAAGGCAAATACCTTCTTGAAGCCCCCGAGACCAGTAATCTGTTTAACTTATTTCTTGGATATACACGGTTGATTCAGACACGCCTAATTGGCAGTTAAATTGGCAGTCCTAGTGTGTCTGTGCGATGTGGATAGTGTGCGAATGGATAGTGTGACACCCGAATGCAGTCTGAAATGGTTAATTCCAATTAACGACTTCTCTGAACTCAGCTTTGGATTCTGTCTCTTTTATTCATCATCTCTGGCAAAAGCCCAATCGAGTCTGTAAGCAGCAAAAAAGGTCATGCTGCCACAGTCTAAAAATTCAGACAGGCAAATACCCCTCAAAATACTAACAGGGCATTGTGTAAGAATGGTCGGTGGCTTCATGCAGCTGCTAGGCATTAAAGTAACTGATTCTGAAAAGGGAAAGGCTGGAAAAATGGAACAGTTCTTTGTCATATTCAACCATTGGACCATGATGTCTAATAGAAAAGCATGTAAACCAAAAATGTACCCAAGTATGTTGTAGTGGCCGTTCCTAGTTGTCAACTTGACTATATCTGGGATGAACTACAATCCAGAATTGGAAGGCTCACCTGTGATCCTAATCTGAAAACTGGGAGATACAAGTTTCTGACATGAATCTTGGCATGTAGATCTTGAAGCATAGTGGCTATGAATCCTAGAAGATTAAGACAGGAAGATCTCTGAGTTCAATGTCATTTGGGACAAAGCAAGTCCCAGATCCAGGTGTGGTGGCACACACCTTTAATGTGGGCCACACCTTCTGCTGGAGACCTACATAAGGACATTGGAAGAAGGGGGATTTTTCTGACTGAGTAACTGCCAGATCCTTGGACTTCCATTCATAGCTGCTGCTGACCATTGTTGGGGATTTGGACTACAGACTGTAAGCCATCAACAAATTCCCTTACTACTACCATAAGTTCTTCGACTCTAAAGAGCCCTGATTAATACAGAAGTTGGGACTGGGAGTGGTTCTAGAGGAGCAGAAGTATTGGGATGAATCTTTAAAAATTCTGGAGTTGGTTTGATAATTCACCAGCACCTTCAACTACTGAAACCTCTCCAGATTCTCTTTCTCCTGGGAGGTCAGAGAATATTGAAGACTCGTGGCTGAAACTAAATTTCAAGCTTAAAGAAGCCAATGCCTTTGATTATCTTGATGAATTAAGTGATTTGATGTACAAAACTTTCTACAAGTTTTGGAAAAAAATTGGAAAATGATTTTGCTTTTAGCATCTTGGGCAAAAATGATGAAGGAAAAGAATGAATTGTATGATAACATCGAATGGCTCCAGATGCAAATAAACAATCTAAAATTGTGTCCTTGAAGAGAATCTTCTGTCTAGCCTTTTACAAGGGTAACTGCACACTGGGAGAAAGGAAATAATCAGACCTTCCAGGGTCTATTAGATAGTGGTTCTGAATTGACAGTGATCCCAGGAGATCCCAATAAACATTGTGGCCCTCAAGTTAAAGTATGGGCTTATGGAGGATAGGTGATTAATGGAGTTTTGACTGATGTCCGACTCACAGTAGGTCCAGTAGGTCCCTGAACACATTCTGTGGTCATTTCCCTAGTTCCAGAATGTATAATTGGGATAGATATACTCAGAAATTGGCAGAATTCTAACATTGGTTCCTTGACCTGTGGAGTGAGGGCTATTATGGTTGGAAAGGCAAAATGGAAGCCTTTAGAGTTGCCTCTGCCAACGAAAACAGTGAATCAAAAACAGTATCCTATTCCTGGAGGAATCACAAAAATTACTGCCACTATCAAGGACTTGAAAGATGCAGGGTTGGTGGTTCCCACCACATCTCCCTTTAACTCTCCTATCTGGCCAGTGCAGAAGACAGATGGATCATGAAAAATGAGAGTTGACTATCGAAAACTAAATCAGGTAGTATCTCCAATTGCAGCTGCTCTTCCAGATGTAGTACTTGAGCAAATTAACATATCTCTTGGTACCTAGTATGCAGCTATTGATCTGGCAAATGCCTTCTCCTCAGTACCTTTCCATAAGGACCACCAGAAGCAATTTGCTTTTAGATAGCAAGACCAGCAGTATACATTTACAGTTTTGCCTCAAGGATATATTTACTCTCCTACCCCGTGTCATAATTTAGTTAGAGGGGCTCTTGATCATTTGTCTCTTCCACAAAATATCACATTGGTGCATTATTTTGATGACATTATGCTGATTGGACCAAGTGAGCAGGAAGTAGCAACCACTTTCGACTCATTGGTAACACATATGCATATCAGAGGATGGGAAATAAATCCCACCAAAATTCAAGGACCATCTACCTCAGTGAAATTCTTAGGAGTCCAGTGGTATGGGGCATGCAGAGATATTCCTTCTAAGGTGAAAGTTAAGTTATTGCACTTGGCCCTTCCCACCATCAAGAAAGAAGCACAACATTTAGTGGGTCTATTTGGATTCTGGAGACAGCACATTCCTCACTTGGGTGTGTTACTTAGGCCTATTTACCAAGTGACTTGGAAAGCTGCTAGCTTTGTGTGGGGCCTGGAACAGAAGGTTCTTCAACAGGTCCAGGCTGCTGTGTTCTACCACTTGGACCATGTGATCTAGCAGACACGATGGTACTTGAGGTGTTGGTGGCAGACAGAGATGCTGGTTGGAGCCTCTGGCAGGCCCCTGTAGATGAATCACAGAAGAGACCTTTGGGATTTTGGAGAAAAGCTCTACCATCATCTGCCAACAAGTTTCCCTTTGAAAAACAGACCTTGGCCTGCTATTGGTCCTCAGTGGGAACTAGATGTTTGACAATAGGGCACCAAGTTACTATGTGACCTGAACTACTCATCATGAACTGGGTGCTATCAGACCCTCCAAGTCATAAAGTAGGACATGTACAGCAGCAGTCTATTATCAAATGGAAGGGGTATATATGTGATCAGGCCCAAGCAGGTCCTGAAGACACAAGCAAGTTACATGAAGAAGTTACTCAAATGCCTATGGTTTCTATTCCTGTTACAGTGTCATCTGCTGCCAAGCATGCACCTATAGCCTCATGGGATAGGTGTTCCCTATGATCAACTGAAGAGAAGACTTGGATATGGTTTACTAATGGCTCTGCACGTTATGTAGGCACCATCCAGAAGTGGACAACTGCAGCATTACAATCCCTTTCTGGGACAACCCTGAAAAATACAGGTGAAGGAAAATCTTCACAGTGGGCAGAACTTCGGGCAGTACACATGGTATTACAGTTTGTTTGGATGAAGAAATAGCCAGATGTACGGTTGTTCACTGACTCATGGGCCTATGGATTGGCTGGATGGTCAGGGACATGGAAAGATTATGATTGGAATATTGGTGAGAAAGACATCTAGGGAAGAAGTATGTGTACATGAGATATTATTTGTGTCAAGTTGACAAGGGGTGGATTGTAGTGGCTATTCATGGTTGTCAACTTGGCTATATCTGGAATGAACTATAATCCAAAATTGGAAGGCTCACCTGTGATCCTAATCTGAAAGCTGGGAGATACAAGTTTCTGACATGAATCTTGGAATGCAGGTCTTGAAGCATAGTGGCTATGAACTCCAAGAAGATCAAGACAGGAAGATCTCTGAGTTCAATGTCATTTGGGACAAAACAAGTCCCAGATCCAGGTGTGGTGGCACACACCTTTAATCTGGGCCACACCTTCTGCTGGAGACCTACATAAGGACATTGGAAGAAGGAGGATTTACTTTCTCATCCATGCCTGCTTGCAAAGTAACTGAGTAACTGCTAGATCCTTGGACTTCCATTCATAGCTGCTGTTGACCATTGTTGGGGATTTGGAATACAGACTGTAAGACATCAACAAATTCCCTTACTATATAGAGACTACCCATAAATTTTTTGACTAGAGAACCCTGACTATTATATATGTAATCTAAGATTTTCTAGTACTGGACATATTTAACAAGTAAAATGGAAGAAGCTTCAGTAATTTTAATGGACTATTTTAAATTCAATGTAACAAATGTCATTATGTCATTTCAATGTGAACCAACACAAAAATAATGCACACACACACACACACACACACACACACACACGCGCGCGCGTGCGCGCGCGCGCACACACACACACACACACACACACACACACGCGTGCGCGCGCGCGCACACACACACACACACACACACACGTGTGTGTGTGTGCGCGCGCGTGTGTGTGCGTGTGTGTGTGTGTGTGTGTGTGTGTGTGTGTGTGTGTGTGTGTGTAGTCAGTGTGTCCCTGGGTGATGTGTTAAGGACTTGGCTTCTAGCTTCTGTGAGTATTTGACAATGAATGGATCATGGGGATTCTGGCTTCATTAGTGGATGTGTTCACTGATGGATTCATAATCTGATGACATTATTAGGAGTGGTGGAAATTTAGTAAGAAGATGGAGGAATTAGGCATCTGAAGGGTATTCTGCCTGTCTGTTTTGTCTTTCTCTGCTTCCTGGACTCCATGCCTCTTTGAAGTGATCTTTGTTTCACTATATTCTGTCTACCATAGTGCTTTGTCTTCCCACACATCCAAAGACATGCAACCAGCGTTCATGGACTAAAATATTCTTTTTGTTCTTTAAGCAGTTTTCTCATATAATTTTTAGAGCAACAGAAAAATCTAACAATTAAGTCTTCAAATTTTAATATGTATTTTGGTTGAAAGCCACATTTCAAGTGTAACCACCATGTAGGGGCAGCATAGATCTGAAGAGTTGGGAAAACCTTGTCACCACCAAAGACAGATGGCAGGAAATAGCAGCACTAATTTCTCTCTCTCTCTCTCTCTCTCTCTCTCTCTCTCTCTCTCTCTCTCTCACACACACACACACACACACACACTTTTTCTGCAAAGTACACTTTATCAATATAATAAACTTTGTATTTTGTCCCTGTTTGTGCCTGAAAGAAAGGCAATGAAATGAGGCAATTTACATTACAAATGATCATGACAAGCCACAGAGTTGAGAATTGACTCTTTCAACTTTATTTGATTCCAAATTCCCATACTTCCCCCCAGTCAACATTCTGTAAGATTTATACACTTGGCAGCAATACAAATTGGACTTGGTATTTTTTTTTCTTTTTTGGGGAGTGAGTGGGTTGGGGTGGATAGTACCTGGAAGGTCTGGGAAGTGAATATAATCAGGGTCCATTATGAAAAATTTCCAAATAATCAATAAAAGTATTATGTTGGGTTAAAAAAAATCTGTATACTCCACAGTAGAAAGGTTTAGGGTCAAAGACATTGGAAGAGTGTGTTGAACAACATCTCAATTTTGGAGAATTACTACATACATTGTCATTTTAAAGTCTTGGAAGAGTTCTGCAGTTAAACATGGAAGAGTAGGGCTTAAACAAGCACTGGAATATTTATCAAGTTCTAAGGAAGCAGTGTTTCCTGTATCTGACTGTGAGATGCATGGTGCCAATGGGATTCTGCTTTGTGAACCAAGTCTCCATGTGACATAAGAGGGCAGTTCACAGATAATGACAGGATTTTTGAATGTCAGGCTTGGACATTCAAAGAAGGCATTGTCTGGTGACTCCAGCCTAGCAATAACATTGTTCCCATTTGGTCTCTGTAGTGTCAGATTAAAATCAGAGAGAGTGACCTGTAAGTCTCATCTCATGCACCCTGAATGCACACAGGAATCTAAATAACTATTGCTGCCTGTTCTTCACACAATGATGGTTTATGTCTACAATGCTAACTAAGCACCTGTGAGAATTTAGGGCAACCTTTGAACCAAAGCAGAAAGATTCACACTCACACAGTACAGTTTTAGCATAAGGGAAATGTGATCATATTTTCATTTTTGAGGATTATGGGCATGTATATTAACCCATATACATAGCCCATATGGCCATGAAATTAACACTTCAACTTATTAAGTCCTAATCACAACTAAAAGACTTCACAGCTCACCAATAGGCAGGAACCATCACCATCAATATTTTACGGTGTTGAAATGGAGTCAAAGAGAAAGTAAGTAACATATCAGAAGTTACTCAGAAACTAACATAACTTTCCTTCAAGTCAGCAGATCACTGAGCCTGAATGTTCAGCAGTCACCACTGAGTTGTGAGTGGATAAATCTAGAGCAGTCCACTTTAGAGCTCAATTGGACAAGGGTGCTAGGTAAGTTTGTTTACAGAGAGAGTATGCAGAGAGACAAAGAAAAATGAAAAGGACAAAGTGCAGATGATGCTATGTTAGATATTAGGTAAGAAGCACAATGGGGCTTGCTTTCATATAGTACTTCATCAGAAGAGTTCATACTCACAATCCCAGCTGATCATCAGAATTTGTTTGAGTTAGGTGTTGCTATTGGTAATGGTGGCCAAGTGGGAAGGGATGCTACCTATTTGATGCCAAGTTTCTACCTTTTCTAGCACTTACTTATTGGTTTTAGAAATGAGCCCATGTTTCTTCCAGTCTCCCCTCTTCGCCTTAACTCTTCTAGACACATTTTTTTCTTCTTTTTGTAATGACTGGTATCAAACTTAGGACATTGCAAATTTGAGGCAATCACCCTAGCACTGAACTAATAGCCTGGCCTAGACATACTTTACAAGCTTGTGTGTTCCATGTCCCTCTTTTATATCCTATGTAACATTCTGAAAGTTCTAAGTCCAGACACCACCCAGGCTGCACTCCACACGTTTCTAAGGCCCCAGTGAGACTGACCAATGTTGTGTGGCAAGAAGCCAATCCTCTTATTTCCTGAGGTTGGATGGCTGAGAGGCCTCCTCCTGGTGTCTCGGCCCGTTTCCCAGCACACAGCTGCTGTGCTAGAGGCTGGGTAAGTGTTTCAGCATTGGACTGGGAAACCACACAACTGAGGGTTGGAGGATGGAAAGGCTCCTTCTGAGTCAGTGTCAGGCAGGAAATAAGCAAACCGGGGAAACAAGGAGCCTGGTTAGACTCTGTCAGGATTGTGCCTGGAGAGTTCCATCTGGGTAATAGCAGAAGACATTAAAGTCTAGCTGAGTACCAGTGAGAGTAGAAAATCCATTTGGGGGTTACTAGCATTAAGGGGAATTTTGGAATTCTCTAGTTCCTTTGTTAAGGCATCATACAAAGGAAGTTCTCATTTGAGAGGACCTGGCTGTCACTGTGGCAAACTGTAGGCCATTTTTTTTAAAAATTTCTCCTTTGTTTCTTCCTAATACAACCAACAGATGTACAAATTAGTTACACCTTTTAGATTTTTTTCACACAAAATGAACATCAGAATTTAAGTGGTGGCTCTACAAAATGTTCAAGTGGCCCCAGGCCCTCTGTGAACATTCTCATTTGGACAACTGCAGGATGTAGAACCAAGGGCTTCCCTTCAACATCTCACAGTTTAAGGAAGAAACTGTCCAAAATAACTTCCCAAATGATGTTTGCCAAACTGTAACCTCATCCATTTATGTCATTAATTCAATAAAGATTTCATTGCCCCCCCCCTCAGGATTGAACAGAGTCTCATATGTGGTAAGTGCTAGCTCACTAAGCCAGATACCTAAATCATATAATATTATTTAATTCTCATAATAACTTTTAATAAGATAAATTCATTAATTCAACAAACATTTATTGAACCTCTACTCTTCATGGTGCAGGTAATAAAAGAGTAGACAGTGGACATACAGGATGTACATTCTGACAGGTATGAACAGAAATCATGAACATGTAAAATTACCATATTCTAGATGTTGACAAGAGCAGAAAGTAAATTTAAGCAAGATAAAGAGTGTGTAGAATAATGCCTGAGCTATTGGAGTTTGTCTTAGGGCTTCAGAGGTGACAAATCATGGCCAAAAAAAAGCTTGGGTTAGAAAGAGTTTATTTCATCTGATGACTTGTAGACCATCATCCAGGGAAGTCAGGGAAGGAACTCAAGACAGGAATCTGAAGGCAGAAACTGACACTGGTCATGGAGAAATTCTGCTTACTATCTTACTTTCTATGGTTTTCTTAATCTATTCTCTTATAGCACCACCCACAGCGATCTGGGCAATCTAATATAAATCATCAATCAAGAAAATGTCCCCTAGACTTGCCAACAGGTCAATCCCATTGGGTTATTTTCTCAGTTGACATTCCCTCTTCCCAAATGACTCTCGTTCCTGTCAAGTTGATCTAAATTTAGTAAACACCGGAGGCTTGTTCACAAAGTCTTTCTCCCTGAGCCAGTAATTTCAAGTATATTCTCTTCTTTCTTCTGTCAAATTCAGGATATTGGATATTAGTTGAGATTCTTGATCCAATTGGAGTTGAGTTTATTCAAGGGTGAGAGACAAGGATCTAGTTTCATTCTTTTACATGGAACTATTCAATTTGACCTGCACCCTCTGTTGATGGTGCTCTGACTTCTTTCACATGTATTTTTTACCTCTTTGTCAAAAATCAGGTGTTTGTAGGAACATGGCGTTATATGCAGGTCTTCAATTCTATTCTATTGATAAACATGCCTGTTTTGTGCTAATACTATGCTGTTTTTATTCCAGTAGCTCTATTGTATAGTTTAAAACAGGAATGGTTGATATATTTACCAGTTCTTCTATTTTTCAGGATTGTTTTAACTATTTTGGTTTCTGTTTGTGTGGTGTGTGTGTTTATAATGAAGTTTAATTTTTTTCAATTTCTTTGAACAGTTATGTTAGAATTTTGATGGAAATTGTCTTGAATCTTTAGCTTGCTTTTGGTAGAGTAGCCATTTTCACACTGTTAATCCTACTAATCCTTGAGCAAGAGAGGACTTTACATTTCCTGATGTCATCTTCAATTTCTTTCTTTAGTGTTCTAGTTTTTATTTTACAAGTCTTTCACTTCTCTTGATGAATTCTAAGATTTCTTACTTGTTTATTTTTTTAGGGTTATGGTTAAAGACATTCTTTTTTTATTTATTCTTAAGAATAGCCAACACACTAAGTCTGTCATTTGTATGTAGAAAGACTAGTGATTTTTGTGAGTTAATTTTGTATGCTCCTACTATGTTGAATGTATCAATCAGCTGATTCTTGCTGAAGGTTTTAATCTACAAAAGTATATAAACTAAAAGTACGAATATTTTGACTCTTCCTTTTTTTTTGATTTGTATTCCTGTGATCATCTTCACTTATTGATGTAGACACAAATTCAAGCACTATCTTGATCAGGGATGGGTGGACATCTTTGCTTTTTTTCAGACTTTAGTAGTCAGTGGTGCTTTGAGTTTCTCTCTGTTTAGATTGTTTCCTGCCAGCTTGTTATCAATTTCCTTTATTATGTTGAGATATGTGTGCCATATTCCTTGTCTTCCCAACATTTTTATTATAAAAAGATGTTGGATTTTGTTAAAGGCCCTTCCTGCATTTAATGAGATAATCATATGGCTTCTGTGCTTTAGTTTGTATGTGTGGTGGATTACATTTATTGATTTATATATATTGAACTATTTCTGCATGTCTGGGATGAAGATAAGTTGATCATGGTGTGTAATCTTTTCCATATGTTCTTGAATTCAGTTTATAAGTGTTGAGGTTTTTTTGTATCTATTTCCATAAGAGATATTGGCCACAAGTTTTCATTTTTGGGTTGAGTCTTTGCCTGGCTTTGGTATCATGGTTAAACTTGTTTCATAAACAGAATTTAGAATTTAGAAACATTCTCCTGTTTCTATTTTGTGGAATAGCTTAAAGGAGAATTGTTGTTAAGTTTTTAACTTAACAGTTATCTAACAGAATTCCCCCACTGAATCTATGTGAGCCACAGTAATGACCTGCCTGAAAAATATATGCCCAATGGTTCAATAGTAGAAGTTACCAGTCACTTTTTAATTAGATTTAAGGCCACTCCATGAGACAGAGCCCAACCCTGACACTGTTAATAAAGTCAAGATTCTGTGACGAAACTGTTCATGGAGCCTCAGGGAAAACATACTACTTTTATTCTGCTGAATGGACATAGTAGTATCAAGACTCCCAGTGATTTGGTATACCAATAGAGCACTACATTGATCAACCCTCATCAGAGAAGCTTTTCTTCCAAGAGATGCACCAAACACAGAAACCCTCAACTAGTCAAAATGCAGAGAATAAAAGAGTTTGGAATGTTTGTCCCTAAGTGGAATGTTGGCTATCACATCCCTTCTGTCAAGGCTCAGCATGAATCTATGAAGAAGAGAAGTCAGAAAGATTGTTAGGAGACAAAGGTGGTGGATGACTTTAGAGAATCAGTGTTTTCCCCCATGTAATAGGATAGATATATTTAGGAAGTCATAGAGATTGTTTAGAATGTACAGCAATTGCCCAAGGTAAAGTCAGACAAGAACCCAGCATGTAGGACAGGATGTGGGCATAAGATCCCATCCTGTAGCTCAGGAATATAGGCATTTGATTTCTGCAGGGAAAGGAAAGTCAGTTTTCTTCAATGGAGTGACACCTAGGGCAGGCAGGCTGGCAGGCAGGCAGATAAGATGTGAAGTTGAGGGGTAAGGAGATGAGGAAGGATGGTGGGGAAGGTGGTGAAAATCTGGGAGCAGTTGGAGGATTTTATCAAAATAAACTGTATAAAATTCTTGAAGAATAAATAAAAAACATTATCTTATTTTTAAATTGTTTTATTTACATTCCAAATTTTGCCCCCTTCCCAGTACCCCCTCCAACAGTTATTTACCCCATTCCCCCTCCCCTTTGCCTCTGAGAGTGTGCTTCTACCACTCCCACCAACCCCCCTCACCCACCCATGCCTCTAACCCATCCACCCCCTCACCCACATATAACCCTCACCTCCCCACTTCACTGCACACACACACACACACACACACACACACACACACACACACACACATTCCTGGGGCATCAAGTCCCTACAGGATTAGGTATATCCTCTCTTTGAGGACAGACAAGGAAGTTCTCTGATATTTATGTGCTAGGAGGCTTCAGACCAGTCCATGTGTGCTCTTTGGCTGGGGACTTATTCTCTGGGAGCTCCCAGGGGTCCAAGTTAGTTGACATTGTTGTTCTTCTTATGGGGCTGCAATCCCCTTTAGTTCCTTCAATCTTTCCCCTAACTCTTCCATAGGGGTCTCTGATCTCAGTCCAGTGGTTGGCTGTGAGTATCTGCATCTATCTCAGTCAGCTGCTGGTAGAGCCTGTCAGGGGACAGTCATGCTAGGCTCCTGTCTACAATGACAAAATGGTATCAGTAATAGTGTCAGAGTTTGTTCCCTACCCATGTGATGAATCCCAAGTTGGGCCGGTCATTGGATGGCCTTTCCTTCCATCTCTGCTCCGAAAACATTATTTTAAAGAGGAATACAGATAATGTTACCCTGATTTTAGCTAAAATGCCAAGAAAAAAGAATATAGGGAATGCTAGTGGTGGGGGAAGAAATGTCATTTTGTAGTGGTTGGTAAGTGTTGCCATTCCCTCACAAGGAGATTTCTAAACAGAGGCTAAAGGGAGTAAGTAAACTAGATGCAAAACATTCCAGTCAGGAGAATAAAAGCAAAGACACTAAGGTGGGAGTTTGTTTAGTGCTGGAAGAACAGCAGACTTTAGTCAAGTGACTACAGTAAGGCAAACTTCTTTTTTTTTTATTGGATATATTCTATATTTACATTTCATTTCCTCTTTTCTGGTTCCCTGCCCCCCAAAGGTCCCACATGCCCTTTTCCCTTCCCCTGTTCCTCCATCAACCCCTTCCCACTTCCCTGTTCTGCTATTCCCCTACACTGATGCTTTGAGCCTTTCCAGAACCAGGGTCCACTCCTTCCTTCTTGTCAGACATCATTTGGTATGTGGATTGTAACTTTGGTGTCCCAAGATTCTAGGCTCATATTCACTTATCAGTGAGTGCATACCATGGGTATTCTTTTGAGACTGGGTTACCTCACTTAGTATGATGTTCTCCAGCTCCATCCATTTCTCTAAGAATGTCATGAATTCATTGTTTCTAATGGCTGAATAGTATTCCATTGTGTATATATACCACATTTTTTGTATCCATTCTTCCATTGAGGGATATCTGGGTTCTTTCCAGCTTCTGGCTATTACAAATAAGGCTGCTACGGACATAGTGGAGCATGTATCCTTATTACATGCTGGGGAATCTTCTGGGTATATGCCCAGAAGTGGTATGGCTGGGTCCTCCGGAAGTATCATGTCCAGTTTTCTGAGGAACTGCCAGACTGATTTCCAGAGTGGTTATACCAGCTTTCAGTCCCACCAGCAGTGGAGGAGTGTTTCTCTTTCTCCACATCCTCGCCAACACCAGCTGTTTCCTGAGTTTTTAATCTAAGCCATTCTGACTGGTGTGAGGTGAAATTTCAGGGTTGTTTTGATTTACATTTCTCTAATGACTAATGATGTTGAACATTTTTTTAAGGCAAACATCTTTAGGGAGGCCAGAGGGTCAGACAGTGAGGGAAGACCACAAGTTCAGCAGAAGGGTAAAGCCTGTTATGCAGTGAATGAGGCCGGAGGTCCAGGGATGGCTGTGATTGGAGGAATGACTTGGGTTGATGATATTCTGAATGTGAGAGTTAGTTCTTATGGACCCAGAACAAAAATAACCCATATTTACATGCACATCTAACATCCAAATCTTGGCTTGGATAAGTTGGATTTGGGGACCACTTTTCCTTGAAAGAAAATAGGCTTTGTAGAGAGAGATAAATAGGATGGAATTAAGTTAAATCTACACCATAGAATATAAAGACATAATTATATAATTGAACACAAAGATGGGGGAGAATGAGCTGCCCTTCGTTACAGAAGAACTCAAATGGGTAAATATAGAATAAGGGGCAAGGGAAATGGCTCAGTAGATAAAGTGTTTTCCATCTGAGCACGAGAACCTGAGTTCAGATGCTCAGATGTAGTGGCATACAACTGCTGCTCCAGCATGGAGGGCATTTGAGGGTCACTCGCCAATCAATCTAGCCAGAATGGCGAGGTCCGGATTCAGCAAGAGAATGTCTCAAAGGATAAGGACAAAAGAAATACAGGAAAACACCTGACCTTGACCATGCCTCTTCATTCATACCTGCATGGCTTATAGCACACAGACACACAACACACACACACACACACACATACACACACACACACACACACACACACACACACACACCTGAAATAATATAGAATGAAATACAAAGTTAGCTTTGGGAAATGAGTAGGAAAAAACACTTCTACAGCTTCAAAGCATAACCTCCAAAATACTGGCCAGTTACAGCAGAAAACCTGATAATCTGACAGAAGTATGGGACACATCACATCAACAGCAGCTTATGTCAGCAGTAGGTACCCTATACATGGCTTCTTGAGAACACTAGACATATCAGTTCTGCACTATACTCATTAAAACAACCTAATCTGGAACTGGGGTGATAGATTATTCAATTCAGTAAAGTACTTGCTACAAAGCATGGATCCCTAGCACACATATGAAAGCTAGGGTCTGGGATGATATGTGTATGCAGTCCTAGTGCAGAGATAGGTAGCTCCCTGAAGCTCGCTGGTCAGCTAGTCTAGCTAAATTGGTAAAATTCAGGTCCAGTGAGAGGCTCTTCCCAAAAATAAAATGAACAAGGAAGATCCATATATGCACACACATGTACTTGCACACAAACACACTCATAAACACAAACGTGTATAAATATGCTACATACATACCATCAAAAGAAATGCATAGCCTCAGTCATGGGAAAGCCATACCATGATGTTAGGAATTTTACAACACAATTGACAAATAGTCTTCAAAATGTTTCTCAAAAGATTAAAGACCAAAATAAACAACAAAACAACAACAACAAAAAACAACCCAAAACAATTACAAACTAGAAGAAACAAGAAAGAGAAGCAACAGTTTAGTACAGTGTGACGTCCCAAGTTTTATCCAGGAACAAAATTGTACACACAATGCATGAGAGGAATGGCAAATAGCAAGCAGAAGCTGTGGCCAGTGACATGCTACATGTAGCATGTTTTGGCTCTAGTCATAGTTCAAACCAACATTATGGGGACGCTTGGCAAAGGGCATATGGAAACTTACTGTAGTGTCTGTGGAACTTTTTAAAAAGTCTTCGTCATAAAGTAAAAGGTTAAATCCTTGAAGGACAAACTCTAAGGCAAGCGACATGTCCCTGTACCAATGAATAGACCATATATGGAAAGATGGAAGTCAGGGGAGCAGTTAGGAGATTCTCATAGATGAGAGCCAGCAGAGAGTGGAGATGGTTTGGCCTGGGGGAAGGGAGAAGTGCGTGGATTCTGGAAAGCTTTGTCAATAGAATAGACCTATCAATATTTGCTGGTTGAATGATTTTGAAAGGAAAAAATCAGATTAAGGATGACTTTGATTGTGTCTAATCCAAGCAAGCACTCTACATCCATTATTCCTAACACTTCGAGTTCTGTCATGAAGCCTGTTTTAAATAGCAGTAGGAATACTTTCCAAGTATTTGCACTGGTCACTCTGTATGGACCATCCTGCCTGCTCTTCCCCTGTTTGGTAGCTGTTCTTGTTACACCCATTTAACAGATAGGAAATGGAGGCAGAGGCTAAGCTGTTTCGCTGTACGCCAGCATGCGAGTAATAGATTTTTGTATGGAAATATATAGAGCCTGACTCTTGGGGCCCACACAGTTAACTGGTGCACTCTACTGCCTAATTTTACAGTTGAGGAAATCGACATTTAGGAGGTTGGATAATCTGCCACGACTCACACTGTTCCAATGTGGCAAAGCCAGGTTTTGGTGCCAGCTCTGAATCCAAAGTCCAAGCTCTCCACCGCTCTGCTCTACTTCTGGAACAGGAATATTAGAATGGAGGGTGTTCGGCCCTTCCATGGCAAAGCCTGCATGATGCTGAGGGCTGTTGGTGAAACACTACTTAGGGGTAAACACAGTAGCATCACAGTATGTATGTATGAAGGGCAGGAACGATTGGCGTTCTCATTCAGTGTTTGTACACTGACTACAACTGTTCCATGCCCCTGAACAACGAGGAGGGGATGCTAATACCAGGCTCAAGGCAGCAACATAACCCCATATGCTGGAACCGCATGTACCCAGAAATCCTGCTATGCCCATCAGCCTCTTTGGTTAGCAGCCAGCTGGAGAGGAGAGAAAAATCATGCACTCATTTTAATGGGCCAAAAGGTCTCTGTTTTTACCTTTCTACTCTGTTAAAGGTGTTGTTCACATACTTTTGTTCCCCAATCATAGAGAACTATCTTCAGTCTCTGAAAAATAGAGTTTTCTTACAATAAATAAGAGGACACCCCAAAATAACTATCCCTGAGCACTATGGAAATAATTTTTCCTTAGTGCTAAGCTAGACTTGTTTTTGGGTTGCTAAATTATTTTATGTCACTTCTAGTCTGTTTTATAATGCACATATGAATTGTGTAAGTATCAAAATTATTGCTGAGGTGTCAATTACTTGAAAGAAAAATTGGTTTGTGAACTCTAAAATAAGACTTTCTAGAATATAAGCCCTGAATCTACTGCCTTTTCTCTTGAGCACAGTATCTACTAAAATCAGTCATAATCTGTAGAAGCGGTCAGTATATGCATTCCCCATGAATACCTCACTGGGATTAAGGAAGACACTATATATATAGAATTTAGTAATAACTTCTGACTATTTTGTGAGGATGAAGAGGCTAGACTTTTCAATGAGGTCATTTCCATTCTCTCTTGTTGTCCTTTCTGGGGACTGAACTCATATTATCAGTCAGCAAGAATACTCCTGGGAAAAGAGAGCTCATCAGTTGGGGGTCTGAAGGAGGAGGAGAGAGGTTTCTTCAGAAAAAGTGATCATTTTGGTTTTTATGGTTTGGTTCATAGCAAATCAGCCCAACAAAAGCTTGTGTCTTTTTGTTTTCCCATTCTCAAAGGGATGCATGTTCACAGTCTCCAGTAAATTGGACTTTCAAAGGTAAATGTAAATTCTAGTGTTAATTTATTTAGAGTAAATAATTCAAAGAGTCATATGTCAGCAAACCTCATTTTGTGGCACTATATTAATGTCTTCCTTAAATACAACTCGCCCTTTCTAAAAGCTGTTTTATGGGTCCAGGAAATCTGTCTATTACAAAGAAGTGCTTATTGTAAAGGATGTTTTAGTTCTTGGGATCAATTAGGGAGAGAGCCAGGGTCAATGGGAGCCCTACGTGTGAACAACTTTAATAGCTGGGATGTGGTAGGGAAGCGGGATGCCCAGTAAAGCACCCGAGGTTTCTACCCAGCAGGAAGTGACTTGAAGAAAGATAAATGAGTCTTCTTCACATTTCCTCAGTCTTCAAGGATCTTAGTGACAGTGTCTGGCCCGTCCACTGGAGTGAAAAAGAGGGAAAGTTCAGCATGGAGGCTTCTAGGTCCTAGCGCCTCTGTATTCTCTATAGTCCTCACAAGGCTAGAGTTTCCTCCTTGCTGAATGTGAGAGAGCAATATCTATCTGCCCTATATAACAGTTTATGATTAACACCAAACAAAGGGCTGTGAAAAAATTGAAAATGTTCAAAGATTAAATATGATGTATGATATTATATTTATGATATTATCTACCGTGTTTCTTACCACCTGATCTCAGGAGCACAGCCTATAAAATTACTTTCACTTCTTGATTCCTCGGTTCTTCATTAAGAAACAAGTTAATACCTCCTTACCTAGCTTTATTTACCTCGACTAGATGTTAGAGCAATACTAAAAACTCTGACATGGGCTCTAACAGAATGTTAGACACAAACGGAAACACTGTTACATCTCTGTTCTGGTTCTCTCCATGACCCTTAGTTAAACTATTGAAGAAACAGTGGGTAGCAACCACCTCACAGCTCTTCAATCTTAGCATGATAAGAACAATTCTTAGCCTCTAAGGTGGTTCCCCCAGGTAAGGATGGTTCTTTTATGTACCACAGCTTGTTCTTGGTCTCCAAGGAAAGCCTCAACTCTGTAAAAGTTATTTGGAATTAACATTTATTATCCTCTAAGCCCTTGGCAAAGTTCCTTTATCCTGTAATCCTCATTCTGCGATGTGGGCACTACAGCATTACTATGCTTATTTACATATGGGCAAACTAAGCTCAGAGCTGTGATAGAGCTGGCTTCACATCTCAGAGCTGCTGAGATGCATTCTAGACAGTATAAAAAATTTTTGCTCGAAGGCCCAAATCCTGTCCATTGCAGTATTATCGGAGGACACATTGCCATTATCTCCATGGCACGAATCAGCACCTTATATATGCCAATTGTCTTCTTGACAAATACCTGTTGAAGAACATGACATTTAAAAACCAATGGCATTGGTTTACAGAAAAAAAAAATCATATTCCCTCCCTGGGCAGCACTGCCTTCAGCAGCAGAAAGGGGCTCATTAGAATGGTACACCAACCTTTGCCCCAGCCCCTCCCAGAACCTTCCCAGCCCCCTTCCAAATGATTCGATGGCCAGGGCTAAAAAGATTTATAGCATCCTTCAGCTGCTGACGATGTTTCCCTATTGATCCTGCTTCCGGAGCTCTGCTCAGGGGACAGGAGTGACCAAAATGCTAAATTTTTACCAGGCTCACTGCAAAATCAGCCAGACAGTCTAAGCCTCCTTTGGGACACAGAGCTGAAGGCGGACAGCTACTGAGTCACACACTTCCTCTTGATGCACAATGGGCAAATAATCTCCCTCCCCTTTACTTGGGGCTTCAAAGCCAGTTTCCAAATTTAATCTATGGTCTCTGCATAAAGGTTTCAACCTTTCCTCTCTGTTGAGATACTCAGTCCATCAGAGCCCACTGTCCCATCCTTATCGCAGCACGAACGTTCCTCTCGTATTGCTAACCTGAATTAGCCTAAAACACATTTTGCTTTCTTGCTGGTATTTAAATGCACTGAGAGCAAGGGCCGAATTAACAACAGTAGCTGGAAGAGGTTCTGATGTAAAAATAATGGGTTAAAGAATGGCATACTGGTCAGTGTTTTCAGCAGGAGGTCAGGCTATGAGAACATGTTCTACCTGAGAAGCTCTACCCATCAAATTTTACTTTTAAGATTCTTAAAGGAAGAAGCAGGAAGTGTTTCATATTTAGATAGAAGACATTTTGTTTAGTGTCAAGAATTGCTTTAGAGATGGAAAAATACATCTGCATGTGTCACCCTTCCTGTTTATCATACCCATGACAGACATCATTAATTGCTCCGCACATATGATTTCATAGAGTACCCAGGTAGACACTCATGAGTCCTGGGGTGTGTGCTATGTAGCTAGCTAGGAGTAGTACATCACACCGTGCTTTGTACCATAGATGACACCATGTGTTTCTAGTGGTTGGAAAGAAAATTCTTTTATGTATATGCAAATTATTATAAATTAAAATTATGACTTTTCACCTTGTTAATTCATTTAAAAACATTTATTAAGCATCTATTATATGCCAGAAATATAGAACAAACATACATATATAGTATACTCTTTATTCATATATATATTATTGTAATGCATGCCCTCAGGAATATATACATATATAATATGTTCTTTGAGACATTTCTTATCTAATAGAGGGCATGGATTCATACAGATACATACAGTTGATCTACAATAAGGTCTGACAAAATTATAGGAAAACTTCAAAAAGCCTAGGAAGCATCCAGAAAAAGGGTGCTCTGGTATCTTCTGATAATCACCATCAACAGGTAGCTTGAAATAACAAATTATTACTAATGTTTTTGCTGTTGTGGAGGCTAGAAATATAAAATCTTACTTTACAAAAGCTTCTTGTGGCTGTCAACATTTCTTGGTGTGTGGCCTCATCACTCTCTAAAACTCCAGATATTCAACTCTCTCTCTCTCTCTCTCTCTCTCTCTCTCTCTCTCTCTCTCTCTCTCTCTCTCTCTGTCTCTCTCTCTCTCTCTCTGTGTGTGTGTTTTGTCTTCCAACTCACTTTTCCTCTGCCTTCTCTCTCCCATCGTAGTGATAGACATTACTGAGTACCACATTCCTCTAGCTATCCCAGGAGAATCTCCCCATCATAGGATACTTAATCACAACTGTAGTCTTTTATTTTTAATTTAAAATAATATTTGTAGATTCCAGTGGTTTGGACGTGGATGTATCTGGCAACACTTGAGCCAGTGCATGGTTCATTGTATACACTCAACAGATGTTCCATGAATGTACAAAGTTGAAACTAACCTGGGAATACAACAGTGAATGGGTAGAGAATTACACACTACACATATGGACAGTTTATAGGGACAAAATATCTCATGGCAACATCATAAGCTGCAAAAGGAAGCCCAAGGACTAAGAATAGGAGAAATCAGATTTGCCAAACAGAAGATAGAAAGTAAGAAAAATACAATGACTGGCAAAAATGCTAAATAGAAGAAAGTCAGGACTAGCATAGGATTAACCTTTGCAATCTGACAGGTCACCAGTGGTCCACTGGAGCCATTGCCTTCATCCCTTGCTTTGGCTAAGGTGGTGCTAGGCATCATTCAGTTCTACAGTCTCCTCTCCATTCCTCTGCTTACATTGTCTTTTCATCTTTTGTTTTCTTTGCCAGTGTCTGGACATTTCTTTGGTCTTATTTAAATATGTTTTCTTGACTTTGTTTTTCCTATGGCCTTCCCACATCCTAAAGAGCCCAACTGAATACTTAGGGATGGAGAGTAGGAATAGAGCACAGGGTGGAAGTGAGTGTGCTAAAATTGGAGTTGTATCAGAATAGGGTATTCTGTGTTTTGGTTTGGTCGTAGTTTTCCCCCTTCATTGCTGCATGTTCATAGCTCACTACAGGGCCTGCTGCACAATCGACACTCAGCAAATATCAGGCAAAAGAATGATTGCACAGAACCAGACTTTAAAGAATGATTGCACAGAGCCAGACTTTTGCGTTAGAACTCTGCTTATGTCACTACCAGCCCTAAGTTTGCAAGTGACTTAAATTCTCTGTGAATCTGTGCCCTTATCTATCGAGTCAGGTTACTTGTGTCTGCATCTGAGAGAAGAGACCAGATGAGTCAATGCAGACAAATCATTTAGAATTTTCCTGGGGGCAGAGGTGTTTTTCAAACTAGGTTGGGTGTTTGATCAAAAATTATTTTTAAAATTGTAATCTTCTAAAGCATATAAAAAGAAACCCATAATTACAGTGACATACAGTAAAATGCCAATGTGCCACCGTGCTTTCTACAAATTGATTTTAACCTCAGAAAGTCATCTCATCTAAAAATTTAACATAAAACAATACCAAGAAAACCAATATCTATTCTATGTTTTGGGTCAAGGGGGATTTCACTTGAAAACAGTGCATCTTCTGGAGAAGAATTTCATATCTGTTCACATATTTGCAAAGAAGAAAGCTACTTGCCTTGTTAGAAAAAAAATACAGGTTTTCTACTTGAAGAGAAAATATTTTTGATTTGCTAAAATGTAGTGCTTTTCTTCTAGTGACCAACTTGCAAATTGTGTGGTACCAAGGCAGGATCGGCCTTTAGTTCTTGCATAGTAGAAAGTTGACCCAGAAGACCAATTAATAAGATTATTCACTTTCTTGTTTCTTGCCCTCCCTCTCTCCTCCCCTCTCTCCCTTTCTCTGTCCCTCCCTCCCTTGCTCTCTCCCTTCTTACCTTCCTTTGATTGTTACTGTCATCATTATGATATCCCCCTTTATGCTAGATTTTTAATTTAAAATTTATTATTATCATATGTTGCTTATATATAATAATAGCTATCTTCATTATGAATATTGCATGCATACATATCACATATTTCTGTTACAATCACTCCTATTACTTTGTCTTCTTTACTTTTATGTATGTATGTGTGTATGTATATACGTATGTCTGTATGTATGTAATATTTATTTATTTATCTAATGACCCAGTGAGCCTTATTAGGGTTATTTACAGGGTCCTGAGAAGGGAGTTACTTACAGGAACATGGCCAATGGTTACACCATTGGACAAAATAGAGCTCCTTTCTATAGCTACCATGAAAGGTCCACAGACACTCAAAGAGGAGCAACGGGGGCTACCAATATCACCCTAGACCTGTTTTAAATACTTAAGGATTCACATACACAGACACAAAAACACACACAAATGCCATGAAAGCAGAAGGAATATTGAGTGAGAGAAAAAGCCTAATGGAAGAGGGAAAAGGAATGGACGAAGTAAATATGGTCTACATATATCACATATTAGGGGAAAAATCCATTACAATTATCCCTATATTTAAAACAAGTAAATAAAGAACTATAAAATGAACCAATATCCACTCTTCCAGATGGTTACTACTCTTTGCCACATGTCCGGTGCACCTTCAGTGTTTTGATCTTCTCCTACATAACTGGTGTAGCTTTCTCATTCTGACATAAATGACACCTTTCTGTCTGGTGGCTGCCCCAAAGCTTTTCTTGTCTGCCTTTCTTAGGACTCAGGTTTCACACCCACAGATAGAAATCTTCAAAGAGAGATTGACCAACATAATAAAGTCACCAGTGCAGGCTGAGCAAAATGAAGTAAGTCTTTGATCCCTCTCGGTTGCCCCATAGAATAAGATGAAGTCTTTGAAGTTAAGATCAGAATGTGCAGAAGTGACAAAACAGGACCAGGAATGTTGCTGGGTTAAGATGAAGATGGTGCTGTTACTTTGCAAAGGGAGGACTAAGCTCAGGCTGTTAAAGTTAAGATTAGGAACCAGGTGATAATTCAAGCTGAAAGATACCCTTGCTATCCTGACTGTGTGTACCAGTATGGCAACCCCAAATCATAACACATTCTGCCCCCGAGAACTTTCCAGAATGTAATCCAGATGCCATATAAATCAGTATCCAGATTCACTTTGCATGGTCCACAAACATATAATACCCTGCCTTCTAGAATTACACCTTGAAATATGTTTGCCACTGAAACTGTGTGACTCTTGTCCAGATGCCAGAATGATCCAAGACCAACTCTGTAATGTGAAAGACATCACAAAAAGTGGGGAAAAAACAAGATGGTTATAGGTTGCTCTAGGACCTGGACAAAAGCTTCCAAATCCATTCAATGCTCACAGTGTTTTCTCTGAGTCAACTAGATACACAGAAGCCCAGTTGAAGGTTCAGAGGAGGACAATTCTTTTTTTCTAGGTTCTTTGTTTACATTCCAAATGATTTTCCCTCTGTTCCCCAATCAACCCCGGCCCACTTTTCTGTCCTGGTAATCCCATACAATGCTGCATCAAGCCTTTCCAGGACCAGGGCCATCTCCTTCCTTCTTCTTGGGAATGATTTGATATGTGAGTTGTGTCTTGGGTATTCAGAGCTTCTGGGTTAATATCCACTTATCAGTGACTGCATTCCATGTGTGTTGTTTTGAGAATGAGTTACCTCACTTAGGATGATATTTTTCCAGTTCCAACCATTTGCCTAAAAATTTCATGAATTCATTGTTTT